>JAMKCH010032162.1:0-29682 GCA_023653785.1 Ophioderma brevispina | reverse complement strand
AAAGAACTTTCTTGTTTGTTGCATTTATTCACCATAGTGAAGCACAAAATTATTAATATTTATTAATATTTATCATGAAAGAAAATTGTTCCAAAAAAGTCTGACCTTTGACCTTTAGCCAACTAAGGTGTATCTGGTTTTGGTGTGTATTTTTCAATATCTTTTTGTTTTGCCTTAGTTAATAGTTAAAAACTTTTGCCTTAGTTAATTGTTAAATGGTAAAGTTTGCATTAAACATTTATTGCAAATAAAAAAAAGCTGAACATGGCATTCAAATCAAAATGGTTTTCGCACTCTAGAATTCTGGGGAATAACGTTTATTTGAAAAACACAACTTTGACATCCAGTGTGCCATGTGTGGTTATGAGCTGCTGGTACAATTTGAAATCATTTTGTGATTATGATTTTTTTTCTGCATATTGCAATGCTTTTGTACAGTGTGTGTATCTTGATAAACTATAAGCCTGTTTTTGTAGATTAACACGTTTTTTTTCTCTTGATAAACTATTTTTTTTCTAGATAAACATAGTTAAGTTTTTTTTCTCTTGATCAACAGGCGTTTTCTAGATTACCCACGTTTTTCCTCTTGATAACCAAATACACTCTTTTCTAGATAAACACGGGATTTTCTCGTAGAACTAAGTTTTCAATAAACAAGTTTATCAAGCGCAAAAAAAACTTATAGTTTTTCAAAAACTTTGCTTATCGATTTGATAAAAACGGTTTTTCTCCAAAGAAAACCTGAGTTTATCTAGAAAAAGATAGCATTTTTTCATTGACCACAGAAATGCGTTTAATTTCTAAACACCGTTTTTACAGTGAAGCGATGTGAATGGTTTAAAAATCGATTAAAAACTGTAGGCCTACAAAGTGCAATTCAGAGAAGTACAGTAAACAAAATTAAGTTTTGTACATGACATTTTTCCTTCAAATCACTTTCTATTGTTAGGCAGCGAAGGACTTCTTGGCTAGATTAAAATGCTTCTTCCCTATTTCACCTGATGGATATCACCCAAAACTTTTCCCCAGCGCTTATATCAGCGCGAATCGAGTATAAACGAACGCTTAAAAATAGTGAGGTTATAATTTTTGAAAAATGTTAAAAGCATCAATTTTTTAATTACAACAAAAAAAATATAACGTTCTGTACCAACAAACTAACTATATCACTATGAAGAAAATAACCATCATTTCAATAAATTTTTACTAAAAGGCTGATTCCCAGAGATTTTGAAATATATGCTTTTTGTTGGGCATTAATTAAAAATAGTCAACTTGAACTAAAGATATCATCTAAAATGCTTAATTCGACAGTTACAGATGAATCGGAATTTTTCGTTTTCCTGCAGTAACTTAATGCACGGACCCGGAATTTATAACAAAGTTGTGATTTTCTCTAGGAAGGACTTCGATTTTAGGCTTAGTTTATTTCATCCAGTGATTAGATATGGGACACGCATTATGTATAATGCAAAAAATACGATTTGGTTAAAATGAGTGCACCCTCATCAGGAAACCCTGATTCATCCTTTAATCCACCTCACTACTTCAATAATAAAACGATCTTAAACATCTTTTTGGAAGTTTAAAGGTGCTGTGTTCCGATTTATATGTGTTGTGATTTTCTACTTTTATGAGAGCCTGCCACTTGTCACATACACCCCGTCAGTACCCGTGGGAAACCAAACTTGCTGTTTGGATGGTAGACGCAATTAATGCATGTTTTCAAAGCCCTATTCATACTGTGCTATATTGAGGGTTAACCACTAAAACGGCGTTTTTTTTTTTAATTATATCTTTAGGAAATGAAAGGGATTGAGGGCCTCAAATTTCCGGACGACAATGAGAAAAATACGGCCTTCATCTATATCAAAATCGATACTACTTCCGGGAACATCAGAGGGGGTCCCAAAGACGATCGAACACGCACCTTTAACACATGGCAAGAGAAAAAACATTTTTTTTCAAAAAATGCTTATCTATTGATAAACTGAGTTTTATAAAGAGAAACACATTTTAGTCCTAAGAAAAAAATAGGGGGAATGTCCCCGCCCCTCCTTGGTCGCCACCCTGTGTACCAGAATCGCATAAAACACGCGTCAATTGCAAAACAGACGGCTTAAAAGGATTCGTACACGATTTGTTTTAAAGAGACACGTTTGGAAAAAAAGAATCGCCCCCATTATTTTTTCGAACCGTTTTTTTTTTGTCATATTTGTAATGGCTTTGGATGTATTAGATCCCACCTGAAGTGAATAGCCGAAAAACGCAGTTTTTCCGTCTTAATGTAATATCACGACAGAAAAATCAAAGCAGCTTTTTTAGCATGAAAGTTTTTTGGTTTTCTTTTTTACTTGTTTGTCCAATACGCCTTCGAATCGTTCTTCGTAGTTGTGGTGGTTGAGGTTGGTTGGTTGAGGAGGTTGTGGTTATGATGAGGTTGTGGTGGTTGTGGGTTGTTGTGGTTGTGGTTGTAATGAAGTTGTTGGTTGAGAAGGTTGTGGTTGAGGTGTGGTTGAGGAGGTTGTGGTTGTGGTTGTGATTGTGGATTGCGAGGTTGAGGAGGTTCTTGTGGTTGAGGAGGTTCTTGTGGTTGAAGGAGGTTCTTGTTGAGGTTCTTGTTGTGGTTGAGGTTGTGGAGATGTTTGTTTGTGTGTTGAGGGGTTGTGTTTCAGGAGTTGTGGTTGGCGATATTGTGTTGAGGATTTGGAGAAGGTTATGATTGATGGGGTTGCTGTTGTTGTTGTAGGTGAGGAGGTTGTTGTTGAAGTTGTGGTTGAGAAGGCTGTGGTGGTTATGGTTGGTGCGGTGACTTGTGACGGTGATTTGTGGTTGTGTTGGTAATGAACTTCAGTATGAGTTGTGTTGAGGTTGTGGTGAGGAGGTGTTGAGGAGGTTGTGGTTGTGGCTGAGGTTGTGGTTTGAGAGATTGTGGTGGTGTGGAGGTTGTGGTTGAGGAGGTTGTGGTGGGGGTGGTTGTGTTGACGAGGTGGTATGAGTGTGGGTTGAGGAAGTTGTGGTTGTGGGTTTTGAGGAATTGTGGTTGTGGAGGTTGTTGGTGGGTTGGGGTTTGGGTTGAATTGGAGGGTTGATGTTTGAGGTTTTGGTTGAGGAATTGTGGATGTGGGTTGAGGAATGCTGGTTGTTGTTGTGGTTGCGGTTGTGGTTGAGGCTGTGGTTGAGGAAGTTGTGGTAGTGGGAGGTTGTGGTTGGGGTTGTAGTAATTGTTGTGTTTGCTCGTTTGGTTGAGGAAGTTGTGGTTGAGGTTGTTGTGGTTGTATTGAGGTTGTGTTTGAGGTTTAGTTGAGGTTGTGGTTGAGGAGCTTGTGGTTGTGGATGTGATTGAGGAAGTTGGGTTAAGGAGGTTGAGGGTGTGGTGGTGGCTGAGTTGTCGAAGTTGTGAGGAGGTTCTTGTTGAGGTTCTTGTGAGGTTGAGTTTGAGGTGGTGGGGTTGTGGATGTTGTGGTCGAGGTTGTGGTTGTGGTTGAGGAGATTGGGTTGAGGTCGTGGTTGGGATTGTGGTTGTGGTTGAGGATGTGGTTTGATTGAGGAGTTTGTGGCTGAGGAGGTTGTTGAGGTTGTTATTGAGGAAGGTTCTTGTGGTTTGGATTCGGCTGTTGAGGTTTTGTGTGGAACCGTGTTGAGGAGTAGTTGAGTTGTAGTTGAGGTGGTTGTAGTTGAGGTTGCGGTTGTGGTTCAGGCTGTGGTTGGAGGTTGAGGACACTTGTGGTTGTGGTTGAGCGGTTGTGATGTTGTGCAGTTTCTGATTGAGGGTGTTTGCGGTTGTGGTTGAGGTTATCGTGGTTGATGAGGTTGTTTAGGGTGTGTGGTGGCTGAGGTTGTTGTGTTGTGGTTGAAGGTTGTGATTGTGGATAGAAGGTTGTGTTATGGTTGAGTGGAGGTTGTTGTTGTGGTTGCGGTTGTGGTTGAGGAGGTTCTTGTGGTTGAGGAGGTTCTTGTGGTTGAGGAGGTTGTGGTGGTCGTTGTGGTTGAGGAGTTGTGGTTGTGGGAGGTTGTGGTTGGGGTTGTTGGTTGTCCTTGCGGTTTGTTTGCGTTTGGTTGAGGATGTGTTTGAGGCGGTGGGTTGTGATTGAGGACGATGTGTTTGAGGAGGTTGAGTTGTGTGGTGGTTGAGGTTGTCGAAGTTGTGAGGAGGTTCTTGTTGAGGAGGCTCTTGTTGAGGTTGAGTTTGAGGTGGTTGTTAGGTTGTTGATGTGTGGTTGATTGGGCTGTGGTTGAGGAGGTTGTGGTTGAGGACGTGCTTTTTGTTGTGTTGTTGAGGTTGTCGTGTTGAGGTTGTGTGGTGGTTGTGGTTGAGGAGGTTGTAATTGAGGAAGTTATGGCTGAGAAGTTGTTGTGGTTGTGATTGAGGTTCTTGTGGTTATGGTTTCAGGCTGTTGTTGAGGTGTTGTTGTGGTTTAATGAGGTTCTTGTTGAGGTTAGGTTGAGGTGTTGTGGTTGAGGGTTGTGTTGTGGTTCAAGGTTGTGTTGGGACATTGTGCTTGTGGTTGAGGAGGTTGTTGTTTTGTTGGTTCAGGTTGTGGTTTTGGTTTGTGGTTAGGTTATCGTGGTTGATTAGGTTGTTGATGTTGTGGTGGTGGTTGTAGTGTGGTTGAGGAGTTGTGCTTCCTGGTTGAGATGTTGTGGTTCTGGGTTGAGGATTCTGTTGTTGTGTTGTAGGTTGTGGTTGTGATTGGCAGAGGTTGTGGTGGCTGCGGTTAGTTGGTTGTGGCTGTGGTTGAGACGAGGTTGTGGTTGCCGGTTGAGGTGTGTGCCGCGGTTGTGGGGTTGTGGTGCGGCGGTTGTGGTTATGTTCGGCGGTTCTCGGTTGCGGAGGTTGTGGTATGTGCTTGCGGCTGAGTTTGTGGTTGCCGCCTTGTGGTTGAGGTGGTTGTGGTTGTGGCTAGGTTGTTTTACAAGCGAGTTTATTACTCGGAAGTTACTCCCCGCTCCACATTCCGATTTAGCACGCTAGTAACTAAGATGGCGAGTATTAAACTAAGAGTCTATTTATTTACCCTATTTGGTGCACTCGGCCTATTTTCTTCCTTTGAAATTCTTATGTCGACCCCTAGTGATATCTACTTCCATTTCACCTCAGAAATATAGTAGAATGTGGTGGGGGGGGGGGGGGGGGGGGGGGTGGGGGAGGGTGGCGGTGGTATAGTTATCTATCCAGTTATAACTGAAGTTAGTTGCCGTGTAAAATTTTTGGATTGCCCACGATCAACCTGTCCGTTTCCAGCGAATTCAAAATGTTGCTTTCCATCTGATTTTCAAAACAAGCTCAATCTCAGTGCTCATATCACACCGGTCTAAATAGAACCTCATTGGCTGCTGGTTGGTTATTATAGTCTGATTTTTTATTCCTGTCAGTAGAGGCATATTGTCGATGGTACGAATTCATCTGGAGAGGATGTGTTGAGATGGAAAAATAAAAAGCTGAAATGCTCAACTTTGTTCACCAAAATAAAATGCTTGAACCATGCCTTGAACCGATTTTACATGAACTTTGTTGTATGGAATTTGTTAAAGCTTCATAAAAGATTCAATTGAATAGATTGTCGTAAAAGTCTGAAAAAGCTATATCGATTCCTTTTTTTAGTCAATCAAAGCAGGGATAAAGTGTCATGAACATCGAGGCTGGGTGGGTGAAGAGGAGGATTGGGCCACGTAAATATTGTAGTTTGTTATGAGTGACCAAAACTCTCAAGTACCTAATGATTGGACCAAATAATTATTTCTGAAACAAGACGAATAAATGTAACGTATCAGATTTTCTAATATTCCTTAATGACGTAAAAGAACTTTGGTGAGTAACATTTACTTATTCGTATCATTTTCTTATGTTGAATGCTTCAGGTTGTTCAAGTCTGGTGTTTGGAATTTATTCAATGCTTTTGCCTTGTAATATATGTTCTTCGTGAGAAAAGGGACGCTTTTAATTATGGTCTTAATCTGATCCGGTATCGTGACATCGAATTTCTATTGTATTAATTGGGTAAAGCATACAACCTCTCAGAACGAATGGAATCATCGACACGCCCAAAAACTTTTAATGGACAGGAATAAAACATCCTACTATAGTGTATTATTATTATTAATAAATGTCTTGAAAACACATAATAGTGTGGTTTGTTATGTCAATGAAACAGTTCCCGTAGGATTTTGGTGCTAAAGTTGATTTTCTTGCTGTTTTTCATTCAATAGGGACCAGACAGTCAGGAAATGATGGGGTACAAATTTTCGGACTGCTGCCCCTTTCCTCAAGTGGGGGAAATGTTACTACAGGGAAAATTTAAAATAAAGTCAAATTGTGTTTTAATGTACATTAACATGTCCGTCTCCTTATAAGGATTAGAAAAAGTATATATTTGCCTAGGTTCCGAACTTTAGTTAAAGCGCTATAGCCCCATAGTGGTTGAAGATCATCCTGGGGTAAAATTACCCAATAGTTGGGTCATTTGGGGCATTTCCGTGACCGTGGAGAGCAGAGCATCATTTCTCAGTGGATTTGTCTTCTATGAAGGTTAATGAACAAATTTAGTGGGGTGCCCCTCGATAAAGTGTGGGCGGAATCCAGGAGGGGGAAAAATTCATAATACAGGGGTCAAAAATGAAAAATGCTTAGAATGTTGTAAAAAAGGTAACCAACGTGTTCTTCTTGTTACAAGGATTAAAAAAAGGTATAGTTTGTACTACCTACAAGGTATGGTTACCGAGTTATAAGAGAAAATTCTTCAAATGCCAAAGGTCACCACCAAAGGTTAAATCTTTACTATTGCACCGATTTCCTTAAAAACGGCCTCAAATTGTTAATCTTTCCACAGGGATTGCAATAAAAGTAGTTGACACTCTCATTTGTATTTATTTATCGAGATAAATGACAAACGAGGTCACCCTCATTGACCTCTATTGATCTCCGAATTTTAAAAATATGTTAGACGGTGCAAAATGTTATTGTTGCAGTCTCTGAGGAAAGATGAACAATTTGAGCCCATTTTTGAAGAAATCTGAGTAATATTTACGATTTAACCTTTCGTGATGGCCTTTGACATTTGACGATTTTTGTGTTCCATAACCATAAGTTGTAAGTAGTACAAACTATACCTTTTTTTAATCCTTGTAACAAGACGAACACATTGGTTATCTTTTTACAGCAGTCCAAGCATTTTTTATTTTTGACCCCTGTATCAGTGTATTATGAATTTTCCCCCCTCCTCGATTCCGCCCACACTCTCACGAGGGGCACCCACGGCTAAATTTGTTCATTAACCTTCATAGAAGGCAAATCCACTGAGAAATGATGCTCTGCTCTCCACGGTCACGGAATTGCTCCAAATGACCCAACTACAATGCTCAGATTTTGTTGAAACTGGTGATAAGTTGTTTGTATTGTCTCACAGGATCCAAAAATGTATTATTTTACATTATGTGACATTTGGTTGGCTAATTACATACCAAAATGTCGCAAGGGTCTACATGGTCTATGGGGGGGTCACCAAAACTTTCCCTGGATGTCGCAACGGGGATATCATCACCGAATCAATTAAAATGCATTTTCTGTTTCAGTATGACACCAACAACATCTGAGCATTTACCCAGGGTGACTTTGAACCATGACGGGGTTATACTGCTTTAACTAAAGGTTGGAACCTAGGCAAATATATACTTTTTCTAATGCTTTATGATGGAACGAACGCGTTAGTGTACATTATGGTACTTCTCCTACCTGGAAAAAAGAAGGGTACCCTAAGGTACCCCTCTTAACTGAAAAAAGGAAGGGTACCCTAATTAGCCCTAACCATCTTTTAGTTTCTCCAGAGAGGAAGGACAGGGGTAAAGAGATAGAAACTAAAGAAACCTGAGGGGCCCTGGCGGGATTCGAACCTGGTGAGGCGACCAAACAAAAGAAAAAAAAAAAAAAAACCTAACTAACTTTCCTTACACAAATCGCGTTAGATCAATTGAAAAGCGGCCCACTGCTAATATAATTAACCTTAGTTGGGGTCACTTGTATAGCGCTATACCAACGCACACAAACTCGGCCCTGTACCAAATTCTCAATTAAAATATTTCATTCTCATTTTGCCTCATATAATTCGTAGACACTTCTAACAATTTGTGGTGTGCAATACATCGAAAGGTCCATATTAGCGAAACATGGTCAGTGGTTTTAGAAGGTTCTGACGTCGTCTTTAATACTCTTGACAGTCCCTCAATATGCACAAGGCAAACCACAGTTCTTCAAAACATTTCCTTTCCATCCATGACACTCGTTCATTAATACCCATTTTGCTAGTTTCGATAGTCCCTATTTCTCATTCACTTCAACCCGACTATCGGAACCTGTGTCACAGCGCATGTTTCTTCCCCGATTGTACATGCACAACCCGTGCAGTAATTGGTTTGGAATAAGTACAACGCACAAGAATCAATGCACGGTGTGACCGTCGTAATTATCACTCTGGCTTCTCTTTGTTTGGTGGTTTGAGGATTCTTTAGCTTGTGTCCCGCAAGGAGAAAGGCGTGGTGCCCGGCGGTAACCTAGACTCCTTCATAAATATTGTTGAGTGTCCGTTAAAAGTGTGTTCGTGCGGGGCCAACGCCACCTTCCAATGTGGACCACCAGGCACGGCAAGCCACGAGAAGTTCGCTGGCCCGCCAGCGATTTCGTGCCCATTGAATTTTAGTGCGATGACGGTCAAAATCGCAGCTTTTTTTTGGACTAGTGCAGTTTTTCTAGCCTCAGCTTCATTTGAGAATATTTGGTGTTATGGCGTAAGGGTTTAGAACACAATTTTTGAACTTCTATTTTTAAATTTTTCCCTGTAACTAATTTCCTCCCCCGTGAAAAAGGGACGCTTTTTAATTATGGTCTTAATCTGATCCGGTATCGTGACATCGAATTTCTATGTATTAATTGGGTTAAAGCATACAACCCTCTCAGAAACGAATGGAATTCAGCGACACGCCCAAAACTTTAATGGACAGGAATAAAACAATCCTACTATAGTGTTTATTATTATTAATAAAGGCTTGAAAACACATATATGTGTTTGTATTCAATGAAACAGTTCCCGTAGGATTTTGGTGCTAAAGTGGATTTTCTTGTGTGTTTCATTCAATAGGGACCAGACCAGTCAGGAAATGATGGGGTTCAAATTTTTTAGGACTCTTGCCCCTTTCCTCACGTGGGGGAAATGTTATACAGGGAAAAATTTAAAATTAAGTCAAATTGTGTTTTAATGTACATTAACATGCATAGTCTCCTTATACGGATTAGAAAAAGTATATATTTGCCTAGGTCCGAAATTTAGTTAAAGCGCTATAGCCCCATAGTGGTTTGACGGTCATCATGGGCGTAAAAATTTACCCAAAAATAATTGGGTCATTTGGGGCAATTACGTGACAGTGGAGAGCAGAGCATCATTTTCAGTGGATTGTCTTCTATGAGGTAATGAACAAAAATTAGTGGGGTGGCCCCGCGATAAAGGTGGGCGAATCCAGGAGGGGGAAAAAATTCATAATACAGGGGTCAAAAATGAAAAATGCCTTGATTGTTGTAAAAGGGTACCCAACGTGTTCTTCTTGTTACAAGTATTAAAAAAAGTTATAGTTTGTACTACAAAAGGTATGGGCTTACCAAGTTATAAGAGAAAATTCGTCAAATGCCAAAAGGTCACCACCAAAGGTTAAATCTTTACTATTGCACCAGTTCCTTAAAAATGGACTCAAATTGTTAACCTTTCCACAGGATTGCAATAAAAAGTAGTTTTTGAGTAGTTGACACTCTCTTTGGTATTTATGTATCGAGATAAATGACAAACGAGGTCACCCTCATTGACCTCTTTGATCTCGAATTTTAAAATATGTTAGACGGTGCAAATGGTATGTGCAGTCTTGAGGAAAAGAAAGATGACACAATTTGAGCCATTTTTGAAGAAAGAAAAGAAATCTGAGTAATATTACGATTTTTAACCTTTCGTGATGGCCTTGAATTTGACAGATTTTTGTGTTCCAGAACCATAGTTGTAAGTAGTACAAACTATACCCTTTTTAATCCTTGTAACAAGACGAAACCGTTGGTTATCTTTTTACAGCAAAGTCCAAGCATTTTTCATTTTTGACACTGTCATGTATTATGAATTTTCCCCAGCCTAGATTCCGCCCACACTTAACGAGGGCACCACCCCGACTAAATTTGTTCATTACCCTTCATAGAAGGCAAAATCCACTGAGAAATGATGCTCTGGCTCTCCACCGTCACGGAATTGCTCCAAATGACCCAACTACAATCTCCAGATTTTGTTGGAAACTGAGTGATAGACTGTTTGTTGGTATTGTCTCACAGGATCCAAAAAGGTATTATTTTACATTTATGTGGACCATTTGGTTGGCTAATTACATACCAAAATGTCGCAAGGGTCCACATGGTCTTTTGGGGGGGTCACCAAAACTTTCCCTGTGATGTAGCAACGGGGAGGATGGATATCATCACCGAATCAATTTAAAATGCATTTTCGGTTTCAGTTATGACACCAACAACATTGAGCCTTTACCCCCAGGGTGACATTTGAACAATGACGGGGGAACTGCTTAACTAAAGGTTGGAAACCTAGCAAAATAGTTAATTTTTCTAATTCCTTATGAGGAAAAACGAAACGCGTTACCGCGTTAGTGACTTAGGGTAACTCTTTACCTGGAAAAAAGGAAGGGTACCCTAAAGGTACCTCTACCTGGAAAAAAGGGAAGGGTACCTTAAAACACAATTTGACGCGATTTAATTAAATTGTTCCCTGTCAATATTTCCCCCCCCCCCTTGACGAAAGGGGGCATCAGTCCGAAAATTTGCAACCCACATTTTCTGGCAGTTTAGGACCTATTGAAACCCAAACAGTAACAATCAATTTTTAGACAAGAAAATTGCATACGGGAATACATACCAACCCACACTATAATGAAACTTGCTTATTTTTTATTCTATCATAGTTGATGCCTTATCACACCCTCCATCACTAATACGTATCTATTATGAACCAGGTAATGCCACTTTGGGGAGATATATAGCATTTTCAGTCGCTATTCCGTGTCATGTTGAACTCATGCTGAAACATCGCGAAAACTAGTGCTATTTCTGGATCAGTTTTAAGGAAATCTTTCAGGGATGAATCAGTATTCTTCACCACATCCAACACATTCGTTTATTCCGTTTGAGGCTGACCGAACTCATAGGGGGGTTGGCATAAATACATAAATATTTAAATCTTTATTCAATGATGATCATACATGAGCCACCGAAGCGGCAAACAACATTACATTGAATTAATTATGAAAAAACATGATAATTCCATAAACGGTCGAGCGAGCGGCCAAAAAAATTAATTTGCTCTGATGAGTTTGTGTATGATCTCCCTATTAGGGTTGTGCCAATCATTACAACTAAAGAGACATACTACATACATACGACATGCAGACAAACCAGACATACATACATAACAGTACATACATACATACATACATACATACATCCATAACACACGCACCTATACATACACATACACACACATAAATTACCACCACAACACACACAACACGCCATACATATACATTACATACATACAACATATCCTGGCAAGAGCTACATTGTGCACACATACATTATTACAACTGGGCATTTATAAGCGCACATTTTATTATAGATCACGGGCGCTATGATAACTACAGGAAAATCAGAAAACACGAACTTAAAAACACAAAAACATTTATCAACTACATGAATGAGCAAGCTAGGGAGGATAAAGATGTGATTAAGTACTTTTTAAAAGTATACAGCGAGTGGATGAGCGCAATGGTGATGGGTATTCGTTCCATAATGTCGGGCTAGTGAGAAAGCTTTGTTGGCGGCGACCGAAGTTATTTCAATGAGTGTTGGGCTGAGCAAGGCATGTGGTATCACGGGCAGAACGGAGTCCCGGGCGAGATTGAGTATATGATGATAAGCACAAGATAAGTAGTCAGGTGCGAGTCCATTTAGGCATTTGTAAAAATAAAGCAAGAATTTTTAAAATAGATACGCTCTTTCACAGGAACAAATTAAGTTTTTTTTTCAAAAAATGGAGTGGCATGATTTTTTCGCCGGGAACCTTAAAATCAGTTTGTGCCCAATTTTGAAACTGTTGCGTCTGTTGATGGAAGAGACGTTAGCTCCGAGTAAAAGGGCGTTACCATAGTCAAAATCTTGGAAATATGAGAGCACGAATATGTTGCTGCTTGTGTCCTGATCCATAAAGCGACGTATTCTAGTGATGTTCCGAAGATGATAAGTTAGGGATACATGATCGTGATTGTACATGAAGTGAAAATAGCCATCGGGTCATCAAGAAATAAAAACCCAAATTAAGTATGTTTCTGAAGGAGAAATCCATTTCTCAACCTATTTGAAGTGGAAATTGGCAGGATTTTTTGAAAGGCGGTTGATGTGCAACAAAAAAAATCCAGTTTTATCAGAGAGTTAAGTTTCAACATATTTTCGTCATCCAAATGATGAGATCTATTATGCATACTTAAGTGCAGACAATTGCAAACTGAATATATGATGAATCTGATGATAAAGCTAGTAAAAATCCTGAATATTCATCTGCGTAAATGTGATAAGAAAGGTTATGTTTTTATTATGTCGACCAATTGGAATGTGTAGATAGTAAAGGACTTCGGTCCGACAATTGAGCCTTGCGGGAGCCATACTCCATGCCCGTGAGTCAGAAAAATGGTCATTTATCAAAACAGAAGTCGTTCTTCCGGTAGTTAAAATAAGACTTTTAAACCAAATTACGCGCATTCCGTTAGTCCAATTCTCATTCTCTAACCTGCTAAAAAGGATATGTGATTTACCGTGTCGAATGCGAAATACAATACAAAATTCTTGCCGAATTGAAAACATTCTAAGAAGCGGTATTCATTTACGCATATTTTAAGAGAATATCAACTTTTTTCGGCCGAAAAAGGTCGCATTCCCCTTCACTTCCGTTAACCATTTAGCCAGTTCCCCTCCTGATTTAAAGTAATGAGATTGCTCCATTTAAAAGTTCATGTTCCCCTCTCCCCCCCCCCCCCCCCGCTTACAAGTTACGTGTTTACCCTGTCTAATCTCCTCGATTTTACTCGGCCCGTAAATAATGACTCATTCCTATATTCCTCAGAATTTTTATAGTTTGGTTGGTAAAACACTATCCATCACTCCGCTCACTCCATCAAACAGCTGGCAAGAAAAACCGAGGGCGTGATCTCTATCTCTTGTCGGGAAATTCGTTCCTTTTGGCGATCAGCGAATGCCCGCGCTGCGCTTGGAGGAGATTGTTCAACATTGCAATCTCTATCTGGATTCATGTTTACCATGTTCAATGCAACACCACCAGAATATCATGGTGGGACGCTCTGAGAGAATTCGAGTTTGTGCCGTGAAGTGTCTTTTAATATACATGTAAATCCAATTATAGCTCACCGGAATGTGCAAATCGCAAGAAAAGGGACTGGAAAAACTATTGGAAGAAGAGCAACGTGTGCACGTGAATCTAATCCACTACATGCCAGACGATTATCTGCATAGCCAACCTCGCCATTTCCAGTCAGAAGAACGATTACAATTGACGCGCCAGGAATAATCCATGGCACCGCTACAAAGATTCCAAGTTTCCACGACGTGAATATCCTGCGATACAAGGATGGTTTTGTGATGCGTGTGAGTCGGTTTACTGCTATAACTCCTAAAGTATACGCGCTTGTTCCTATGCAAGCGTATAGAGCAAAGGCAGTTATTTCACAAACCCAGTAAGCCTGCGGTATTGGCCAGCCATTTTTTCCGAGCACACTGATGGCAAACCAAATTAAGAAAAAAGAGGTTATCAGATCGGCTACGCTCAAGCTTGTTACGAAGACATTTGTAGACGTGTGGAGTTTTCGAGATAACGTCACTGCAACAATGATCATAGAGTTACCAGCAATCCCTGCAATAGCTATCAAGAAAATCAGTACGGCTACCAGGATTTGTTCCCAGTAAGAAACAACCAGTTTATCTGAATTATTAACGGTCACATTAGCGGAGTTGTTGAATTCTAACATAACTGAAAGATAAGCTTTCAGATCAAGCCAGAGAACGTATTAAAATAACGTCAACGTGTGCCAGCCCAGTTTGGACTAAATGATCCGATGTCCCAATCAACAGATCGGTATATATCACGGCATCAAATTTCAATTCAATATGATATTCTACATGTCCCCGAAGAAAAAACTAATTACGATTTTTATTATCCAAAGCTAATTTCATTGAGCAATTCGCAATTGTGTTTTTGGAACATACACGACCATGCGAATTTCCATTGACAAAGTGCAGCGAGACATGTCCCATATCATGTTGTCCCTAAAAACATTGGAAGCTCCTGATTTTTTGCACTGAGTGTCGAGCTTTTTACCAAATTATCCCCACTGAGAATGATTTCTTGTACATTTGTGTTTTTAAATTTCTAACTTTGTATTGAGCACATCAAAACCCAGCCTGTGTTTTATATTGAAATCAAAATTAACGTCTTTTCATTTGTCAAATATATACAACAAGAAATCTATGAGCGTCTAGTCATGTGAATTGACTACATTAGCAACCTTGAAATCTCTGTATAAAGAATGATGGTATTGTTCATAACTGATGATATGTTCATAACTGTCTAGTCCATCCCTATGTGGTATTCCAATCATCACATTGTCATGTGCTGTGTTCGGTTATGTTAAACCACTCATGACGGTTGTAAAAACTTCGCGTGATTTTCGTGATCTTGCCATTCATGATTGACAATAGCTACAATGATTCAATTGATTCAATACTCTCCTCAGTGATTGTCTTCGTGCAGTCCTGTTAATTGTGATGATCCTGATACCTTTGTTGATTATGATTAATATGAGACCATTACATCTCTGTCTAGATGAACTTTGCCCTATGTCACTAAGAAGCATACCATCAGGACTCGCCCTCCTTGGTATCATATTAAGATCCACCAGGAGAGCCGGGTTCGGAGGCGTCTTAACGTAATGGCGGCAAATCCATTCTATTTAGACCAACAATTCGCTTATTTTTCGGAAGACAACTTAGTAAACTCATTGTTTGATGCTAACGTGATTTTCTTGTACTGACTAATATCTGTTGTACTATAAATGACATGTTCATAACACTAAAATCTTTTGAATTCATCTTCATGTTTTTGCTAGTGCTAAGTCTGACGCATATCTTGCCAATGATTTTCTGACTTGCTTGCTGATAAGATGGAAAAGACTATTTACAATATGACTCAATCCTGAATCTCTCCAGCAGATAGATTTGCAATTGATATAGGGCAGGTTTCAAAGCACTCTGCGAAGTTGCTGAAATAATTTGCCAAATGTCCATCAAGGATTGCACTATGGACGCACTTCCTTCCTGGCTCATTAAACAGAACTTTAAAAGTCTATTACCTATAATCACCAGGATAGTAAACAGTTATCTTTTGACATGCATATTTCCTCACACTTTGAAGCGTTCTATCATTATCGCTGTACTTAAGAAGATATCTTTGGATCATGATGTAAGTCTTAAGAGCTATAGACCAGTTGCCAATATCAAATTCATTACCTGGGGGGGAGACGTGGTTTTTCGGGCCACCTCTGCTGTCACAGAAAGTTGTATATCAAAATGTACCTTGAAGTCTGAACTTGAAGAATACAATCTTGGTGGGCCATTTTGCAGACCTGGATGTTAAAGTGACCTTTGACCCCAGAGAAAGGTCAACCCTCTTTTCCATTTCAGAAAAATATGACAAAATGTCTAAAACCTCTGAAAATTGTGTAAGAAACACCTCTTTTATGAACTATATTAGTATTATTGAGACTTGTATATATCATGTGTAAAATAACTTCAAAAATAATTTCATACAATTTGAAGATCAGGTTAAGCCTAAAACCCACAACCCCACCCTTATCCATAGATACCCATACCCCAATTTGCACCACACCCACATTATATTACTATATGTGAAAGATTGACGACTGATTTTGATCATTTTTACCCCCAAAAAAGTAATATTTGCATGGGATATTTTTTTCAAAAAATAAGATGCTAATTGACATTAAAAGTATATCACACTTTGAGAGAATGTTAGGATGTTAGGATCATAAAAAGTAAGGTAAATCAAAGCACCTTTCGGTGACCTACGGATTTTGACCTATCACATCACAGCCCAGCATTAAAATGGACGATTGGAGTGATTTTGTCAATTATTTACTAAAAATTTTTCATCATTTTACAAAATCTTCCAGGAAATTATTTTTTTATTAATACACATATAAGCATATTATTGGTTTGCAACAACACTTTATTTTTGGTGTAGTTGTAGAATCGTCAAGTTGGGCAGTTACCATAGCAACCACAATTCGAACCTTATTTTAAGCCAATTTTTCAGTCACTGAGCCAGATTTTATTCCACATACTTTCAGGAACATTTTAGTATATGAATTGTTGTGACAGCAGAGGTGTCCCCAAAACCCTTAAAATCAGGCCTTTGCTCACTCGGTACATTGCCAAATTGATTGACAAGGCAGCATCACGTCAGGTAATAAAGCATGTTGACGATCATGATCTTGGTGAGCCATTGCAATCTGCATACAAGTCTCACCATTCTACTGAGACAGCCCTTCTCCAAGGAGGAATTACATCCTTCAAGCCTTGGATGCTAATAAGGCTCGCTTGTTTTGCTAGATTTAAGTGCTGGTTTCGATACCATTGACCATATTTTTATTATTAGCTTAAAACCAGTTTTGGTATCACAGACACTACTTTCGCCTGGTTTAGATCATATCTTACTGACAGAAGTACCCGAGTGATGGTTAACCAAGACGTATCCTAGCAGCATATTTCACTACTCTGTTCCTCATGGTTCCATTGTAGGTCCGCAAGGTTTCATAATGTATACTCATCCAGTCGGTATCCATTAGGAATCACAATGTTAACTTTCACTCTTATGCTGATGATACTCAGCTTTTCTGTGAGTTTAATCCAACGATCCCAGGCAGGTGATTGTGAGCACGCTCTTCAAAATCTTTCAAGCTGTATATCTGACATAAACACCTGGATGTCAAATAACATGCTGCAGATGAATCAAGAAAAGGCAGAATTTATTGTCTTTGCCACGCCCTGTATTTGAAAAATCGGCCTCCAATACAGTTAGGTCTGTGTGACACTTCTGCTCCTGCATTTGTGTATGTAAAGAACCTTGGGGTTATGTTTGATTCCATCATGAGTATGTCCAATCAGATTGGAGCTATCTGTGAGAGTGTAAGTTTCCGTATTCGTAATTTATGGCGTATTCGTAGGTTTATCACTTTTGATTCTTGCAACCATGCTGTACGATTTGTAATTAATAGACTGCACCGAATCAAGGAGTGCAACACTGGTAGTGTTTTACACAAAGGATCAGGCCCGTAGCCAAGATTTTTTCTGGGGGGTGCGGATTTTTCCAAAAGTGAACCTTTTTCCCAAAATGTGTAAATTTGGCAAAATGGGACCTTTTTGCCCAAATGTTGCCCTTTTTTGACCAAAAAAGCCTAAAACACCTATTTTTTTCTAGCTCGCTTAGCTCGCACACACCACCATTTTTGTGGACCTTTTTGGAATTTTGGAGATTTGAGTGGGTACATCGCACCCACCGCACCCCCCCCCCCCCCCCCCTGGCTACGGCCCTGCAAAGGATCATCATGATCATTGATTTATAAGTCAATGCACTGAGCACATTATGCATGGTACTTGAAGGAGCAGCACAATAACCTGGTTAAATTATACATGTAAAATTCACACAGCCAATCAAGTTATCCAACTTTTGATATTGGTGACCTAGATTTTTTATCTTAATTTTGTTGTTCTGTATGTGCGTGCGGATATTAAGATATTATCAGATCTTTAGCAAATATCCAAATATCTAAAACAGTATTTAATTTAGCTAATGTCTAAAACATCTGCTATATCAAATCAAATATTTGTGATATTTGGATATTGAGGACTTAAGTTTTTTTAATCTTAAATTTTTGCAATGTAAGATATTAAGATATTAGCACATATTTAGCTACTATCTAATTACCCCAAAATATGAGATAATTTATATTATCCAACAAATCATAATTTCGATGTTTTTCATATTTAAGAAATAAAGGGTTTGCAGTGTCATTTATGGGCGAATAATGTGTCCGAGGTCAGAAAAAATAAATAATGGGCGAGGCGCAGCCGAGCCCATTATTTAAAAGTTTTTATGACCGAGGATACATTATGAGCCCATAAATGACACTGCAAACCCTTTATTTCTATTCTATTACCTAAAACAGCTTCATGTAATAAGAAAATGCATTGGCGACCCATTATTGCAGAATAATTGGCAGTAAACTGACCAATCAGAATAATGCTGCATTTTCAATAATGGGCAGCAGAGGTAATAGAATAACGGATATGTAGCTAATTAATTGTTATCTAAATTATCCAAATTAAGCTAATTTGGATATTTTGAACTTTTATTTTAGTACTTTGATGTGATATCAGGATATTATCAACTATTTAGCTATTATCTAAATCATCCAATATATAATATAAATATTATCCAAAATATTAGATAATTTTCATATTATCAGATTTAACTATTTAGCTATTATTTAAATTATCCAAAGTATTATCTAATTTGAATATTTGGAACCTTTTTTGCTTTGTTATGACATACACTAGTTGTTTAGCTATTTCTATTGTTTTTTTATGTGATATTTTGGAAATATCATTCTTTGTTCCACCGAAGAAAACAGGGGAAACAATGGTTATGATGATTAATTTTGGTATGAAATTGGTTTTAATAATCATTTGACCCTGTTTATATGCTTAATATAGATTGGGCATCCCTATACGGGATTCATATCATACTTTCTTGTAGGCCTTCTGATATTATTTGTGCCGATATCAATGGTGAGACGTCTGTTTTCTTAATGCTTATTACACATATGGACAGCCATACAAAGTTCTGCACACCTTTGCACCCACAGTTCATGCTTGTCAAATGAAAAAGAAAACAAGCAAACAGTGACATGTACAATACGTATGATCTAGCAACAACAACAATCAGACAATGCCACAAAATGGCGTCTTTTAAGGTCAGTGATTTGGGAATGTTTTTAGATATTCGCACATTATTAATAGGATTGGTGGCGTTCCTAATCATCTTGTGGGTATTTCAAAATTACCTACACCAAATCAAGAACCTTCCACCAGGTCCAGGTGGCTGGCCTGTGCTTGGCTATTTACCACAACTCTTGCTAAAGTCGCAACAACCGTTTCACGAAATTGCGAATTCGCTGGCGAAGGAATATGGACCCGTATGCCACATACCCGCGCCATTCGGGAAAAAGGCGTTCATAATCAGCGGTTATAGAGCCGTATATAAATTGTTAACTGCTGCTGAATTCAACTGGCGACCACCGATGCCTTTAAATAAATTAGACAAACTCCTCAGGGGCACAGGTAAGTTAAATGAAGGAACGTAGGGTAAAGTGGGGTATGGACCCCGTTTAAAGAGACATGAGGAGATTTCCAGAAAGAAGCGCCCCCAATTTTTTCTCGAACCTAGGTTTTTTACATATTTGGAATGCTTACCAATGTATTAGATCACACCTGAAGTGAATAAGCCGAATACGCCGTCTTTATGTAATAAGATGATGATTTAGTTTCATTCACGACAGAAAGTTCAAAGCATGGTTTTCTATGGGGAACGATTACGATAGAGGCAAGTTCAAAACGAGGTTTGTGGTTTTCTTTTGCACCTGTTTGTCCAATAAACCTTCCAAACGTTCTCGGTAGGTGGTCTACAACCGATCCAGTGAAATTTGAGAGAAATTCATATCCTAAAAAAAATTTCCTCCTGTCATAATTTCCAATTGTCATAAGATAGTAATTTCCAAGAATGTTATTTATTCTTTCATAACTTGTCATTATCAATTGATAGCTTTGATTCATAGGTAGGTACAGACCAAAAGAGATTCTTGGCATCTAAACCAAATAATGATATAGAGCTTTCACACTTTTTTAAAAAGGGTTTTCCATATTACCCAGACCCAGCATACGTCGGCAATACGACCACCCCGTCATTGGCAAAAGAGGTGGGTATGTGGGACCTCACAGGTCCATATTGGCCCCGTCCCACTTTAAAGTTTCTACATTTATTATGAAGATATGGTGTCCATATTACCCCCAGATCACGCATACACAAAGTAGCCAGCCGTTTTTTGTGTCGTCTGCAAGAAATTGCAGAAGCGCACATAGGGATTACTCTGGCGATTGTCTGTGTATCTGTGTGTGTGTGTGTTTTGGTCAAAAACATGTTAACCCTTTAATATATTGTTTTTTGGCCCAATGCCGTTATGAGTTACTAAGGGATTACGGTGAGGTTAAATTGGTGGGGAAAGGGGCTGGGGTGGGGTGACATGTTTGGTGACCTCACATGACCTTGGTGACCTCAGGTGACTTTTGGCCGGTTTGATCAAAATGTAAAACCCTTAATAATAATGCATGTGTTTATGCGTTCCATAAGGGCTTATGTTATGTAAACTGGGGTGGAAAGGAGGGGGGGTGGGGGAGTTTCGGGTGACACCATGTTGGTGACCTCATGTGACCTTGTCGTGATATGTGACCTCTGGCCCCATACACCAAACCGAGACGGCAATGCACGGACGACACTCGCGGTCCGGGGACCCCCTCCGCGATTTCTTGTATTTTTTAATTAGATGTGTATTTGAGATAGGAATTGAATAACTTGTACCGATTAATGGGGAAATTCAGTACTACCAGTTGCCTGGCAAAACCTCCAGACCCCCAGAGAAGAAAAATGGGATGTTTTTAAAATGTTGTCCATGAAAACAAATAATAAGAAAAGGTGTTTTTTGAAAAATTAAATGTAAGGTAGTTTCATTTGGACTTTTCAGGAACTCCCTCCGTGAATATTGGAATTGCAGTTGTTGAATGATGTTCTTTGAGTAGCAATAGAAGGGACATTCCTACCGTCCCTAGTTCAAAGTTAAATGGGGTACCATAATGCACCGGGTCCAATTACCCCACTTTTACCCTACGTTACCACAAACACAAAAATGTGCTCTCGCTCTACTTTCTCTCTTTTTTTTAGTCCCTCTCTGATCTCTTTATCTCCTCACACACGCTACACACAAATTCCACGACACATACCCCGGGGATACCCCCACACGCAACACGCCCACGGCCACACACACACAACACACACACATTTTGTGTGCCTGTTGGTATATAGGGCCTACATTTGAGACATATCAACTATTGTTAAAGCCACAATCAGTCATTTCTTCCAAATTCCAAATTTTTTTGCCATTTTGTTCATATTGCTACACTGAAAACATTAATTGGCACGCAAAAAAAGGGTCTTAGTGATCAATTAAAAATTGCCTTGCAATTATTGTTTTCTCCATTCAGAAACAAGCTAAATATTATTTTAATAATATTCAATTAACAATAATCAAGCTTTTAAATTATCTTTTAATTCATCACGATAATTTCATGACGTTATAAAATTCCTATGATGACAATTAAATGAATACAAAATTGTTGTTTAATTTGTCATTTCTAGTTCATTACAATTAAAGTTGAGTGTATAGCAACTTAAATGACGATTTACGAATTTATAGTGTCATCAAATTAGTCATTGGACCAATCAAATTACAAATTATGAATGCATTTTTGTTGTATATAGTGTGTCATGTAATTTTCAGTACTAAAAATGGAAAATAAACACCAGGGTGTTACCGCCAAATAGCAAAGAATTCAGTCAACTTACTGATTCGCCGCCCATATTGAAGTTTTATGACTACTATTGGTGATCATTTTAATCCGATATCAGGGTGGATATTCGGCTTCTAAAAAACCTGGTACATAAAGCAAAATTGTTCTCTTGAGTGAGGTGGAAGTAGTATGTGTCGGCCATTTTTTATATTGGTTTGGGTTTTTTTTTAGAAAATGCATGGTTTGGGACAAGATCATAAAGAAAAATATTGCAGCCGTTGTTATTTTAAATTATAAGGAAACTTGAAATAATTTGAGGGGGGTGATGGCATCGAACTTTTTTTTTTTTCTAGATGGCGGCCATTTTTGTAATTTCAGCTTTGTGTTTCAAAGCTTGTTTTCACCAGGTTCCAACAAAGATATGGTAGTGAATAAATACCTTCAAACTATTGATATTGTCTACCCCCCCCCCCCCCCCCCCCCCCCCACTTTGAGAAATTTGCAGATTGAAAAAGTTTGTAAACCTTTTTTGGACCACTCTGTACAGGGCCAGCATACGGCAGCTATGCACGGACCATCATGCAATCACACAACAGTTGTTATACATGTAGCACATACATACGTTAGCCAAAGTTCTGGAGTGTGGTACAGGTGGAAAGCTTTTTATAAGGTTGTTATAAGTAGTTTGTATAGTTTGGGCAAGAATCATCTACAAGGTCACATTTTGTTACCATTTAAAATAAGATCGAGGTTCAAACAGTGATTATTCTGGTATAATATTTAATGTGATTGAAAGAAAGCAGTCGTTTTAAGGGAATTAACAATATCTTCCACGTATGCCTTTACGAGGAGTGATTATGTCATTTCTGGCGAGTCATGGAAAAGAACATCGGAGGTTTAATTAACAGTTCTAAGAGGTTTTGGTGTTGGAAAAAAAAGAAGCTTGAAGTCAAATCGCTTACGGAGAGGGAGTGTTATGATGAAGGAAATTAAATCTCACGGAGAATAAGCCGTGGATCCGACGCATCTCTTCTGCAACGCCGTACCAATTCTATGCTCCGTCGTCATGGGTAAACGGTTTGAATATAATGACCCTGCGTTAAAACTTTCTTTTATATTTGTTGGAAAGACTACATGAGTCATCCTGGAGTAGGATTTCTTCTTCTGACTATGCCTTTCCTGGCAAAAATTCCGTTCTTTCCAAAAGGTGGATGATAACAATCTGGGTTTTTTTACTTCGACAAAAGCTAAAGGACATCGTTGACGAGCATCGTGCAACTCTGGATGAAGAGAACTTAAGAGATTTGGTTTGTTTGTTTGTTTTTTGTTTTTTTCATTTTGTTTTTTTTTTTTTTTTTTTTTTATTCAAACTTCATTGAGTGCGTATATTAACCGACATGCGGTAAAGGAACGAACAAAGCATTGAACTCACTGAGCGATATATAATTACTTGCTACAGTAATGACTTTCCGGCAGGAACATAACAAGCATCGCCCACTTTACGGCTGGGCTCTTTGTTATGCTGAACTGTCCTGATGTTCAAAAAGCGAGTTTTCATGAAGAAATTGACCATGGGTTGGACTAATCGCTTACCCAAACTCTCCGATAAACCGAACTTGCCTTACACAGAAGCTGTTATTTCATATATCAGCGATTGCAAGCTTGTCTTTTCTTGCGTTCTTCGGTCCTCTAACAAAGATGCTGAATTTTAGGATTTACCATCCCCAGGATCGTACATTTTTTGACAAATCCTCTTCAGCGTTACACGAGATCCATCAATGTTGGGAAATCCGGATGATTTCAAACCTGAGCGGTTCTTCCTCTACGAAATTGCGGATGTCAGGAATTTCAGAACACACGTATTCGGTGCAGGTATGTCAATTTGCCGTATGGTAAAGTGGCTCACCTACTTAGTTTAATCATAATCAGTAACAATGGCTAAATGGTCATATTGCAGAATTAATATTTTTTAAAACCGACTAAATCGAACAGGAGATCTCCTGTTTATCAATATTTGTTCCCTATTGCACTCATAATAATTCGATAATATTTTGGGTCTTTTGGCAAAAAATAGAAATGTGCACACGTGACTACAAATTAAATTCATCATCGCTTTTCCCAGGGTGTGTTTCCGTAACCTGACGTTTACATGACCACCTTCCCCTAATCACTATGAATTCAAACAACCTTAACGGAAGAAAGCTGGTAAAGGTGTTGAATTCATAGTTGTCAGGAAAGGTGGTGATAAAATCCTGTCAGATTACGCAGACACCGGTTCCAAGGATACACTGGGATAATAAGGGATGCTTTACGCGATGACCCAACGCTTGCCCAAAGGGCAGAATGACCAGCAGGATGTTATAGGTCTTACTAAATAACTCATACCCTCATTCCATTTTCCTTCTATTATCTGTAACATAAACCACTTTGAGACCAAGGCTGCAAAACGCATAAATTTGTGCAAGTTTGTGTACACATCCCACTATGTCCCCTAAACATGGTGAAGAAGAAATCCGATGTATTCCTAAGCCATGAGACAATCCGTTCTCTTCACAATGTTTTAACTAATCCACTGAGCGCTAGATGAAGCTCTCGTCCAATTTCTAATCTATAAATTAGATGAAATAAATAGCATCCTGTACTCTGCCTCCTGGACGCTTTCAATATACAAGGTGATAAGAAAAAATTGACCCTGAGTGTGTCCCCATTTGGAATTTTGAGTCAAATATCTCTAATAATGTATTAGATCACACCTGCTGAAGTCGAATAGCCGAAATACGCCGTCTTATGTTAATAAGATGATGATTTAGTTTCACGACACAGAAAGTAAAAGCATGGTTTTCTATGGGAACGATATGATAGAGGCAAGTTCAAAACGAGGTTTGTGGTTTTCTTTTGCACCTGTTTGGCCAATAAACCTTCCAAACGTTCTCGGTATGTGTGGCTACAACCGATACACAGTGAAATTTGAGAGAAATTCATATCCTAAAAAAATTCCTCCTGTCATTAATTTCCAATTGTCATAAGATTCGGAATTTCCAAGAATGTTATTTATTCTTTAATAACTTTCATATCAATGATTAGCTTGATTCATAGGTAGGTACAGACCAAAAGAGATTCTTTCATCTCTAAACCAAATCATGATATAGGATTTCACACTTTTTCTAAAAGGGTTCAATATTACCCCATACCCAGCATTACGTCGGCAATACGACCACCCCATCATTGGCAATAGAGGGGGGTATGTGGACCTAACATGGTTCCATATTGCCCCGTCCCATAAAGTTATCTACATAGTTATGAATATATGGTGTCATAGACCCCAGATCACGCATACACAAAGTAGCCAGCCGTTTGGTCGTCTGCAAGAATGGCAGAAGGCACATAGGGATTACCCTGGCGTATGTAGTGTATTGGTTGGGGGTGTGTTTGTGTGTTGTGGTTCAAACTGTTAACCCTTAATATATTGCATGCCGTATGCGTTCCGTAAGGGCTACGGTGATGTAAATTGTGGAAGAGGGGTGGGGTGGGGGTGAAAGGTTGGTGACCTCACGTGACCTGAGTGACCTCAGGTGACCTTTGCACGCAGTCAAATGTAAACCTTAATGTATTAATGATGCTGTATGAGTTCATAAGGGTTATGTGATGTAACTTGGTGAAAGGAGTGGGTGGGATGGGGTGACATTGTTGGTGACCTCATGTGACCTTCGTATCCTCATGTGACCTCTGGCCCCATACACACATATACCGCGGACGGCAGACGACACTCGCGGTCCGGGGACCGCGAGTATTTTTTAATTTAGAGGGTATTTGAGATAGGAATTTGATACATGTACTGATCTATGGGTAAAGTCAGTATTACATGTTGCCATCGGCAACAACCTCCAGACCGCCAGAGAAAATAGGGATGTTTAAAAATTGTCCCGACCAATAATAGCAAACTGGGTTGACAAATGTTAAATTCAGTATTCTTTGAATTTCAGGACACTCCATCCGTTAATATCTGGAATGCAGTTGTTGAATGTTGCTTTGAAAGTAGCAATAGAAGGGACATTCCTACCGTCCCTAGTTCAAAGTTATAATTGGCGTCCATAATTGAACCGGGTCCATATGACCCCACTTTACCCTACGTTACACACACACACATGTGCTCTCGTCTCTCTCTCTCTTCTTTTTTTAGTCCCTCTCTCTCTCTCTCACTCACACACTGTACACACATCACGCACTACCCCGGGGATACCCCCACCACGCACACTCCCACGGCACACACACACAACACACACAACATTTTTGTGTGGTATATAGGGCCTACCATTTGAGGCATCAACTATTGTTAAAGCCCACAATCAGTCATTTCTTCCAAATTCCAAATGCCCATTTTGTCTTCTATATGCTTATGAGTATTTGAAAACATAATTTGTCACGAAAAAAGGGTTTATTTGATCAAACATTAAAAATTTTCATGCAAATTAAGCGCAGACATATCATTCAAGAAAAAAAGCTAAATATGTATTTTCATTTAATATTCAAATACATATAACAGCTTTTCAAATTATCTTTTAATCATCACCAGAGATTTTCATGACGTAACAAAAGTTCACTTGAATGACAAATTAATGAATGAACAAAATGTTGGTAATTTGTCTGTACGTTCATGTTACAATTTTAAAGGATTGAGGTATGACCAATAAATGAGAATTAAGAAGTTTATAGTTTGTCATCAAATTAGTCATGTCCATCAAAATGACAAATTATGAATGCATTATTTGTAAGATAGTGTCTGTAATTTGTCATATACTAAAAATGGATAAACCAAGGGTCATGTTACCGCCAATATAGCAAGGAAGTATCAGTCAACTTTATTATCGCCGCCATATTGAATTTATTGACTACTTATTGGTGAATCATTTTAATCGATCTCGGGGATATTTGGCTTCTAAAACACACATGGTACATCAGCAATAATTGTCTCTTGAGGAGTTGGAAAGTATTTGTCGGCCATTTTTAATCATTGGTTGGGCTTTTACGAAAATGCATGGTTTGGGACAAAAGATTCATAAAGAAGAAAAGAAATATGACAGCCGTGTATTTTTAAATTTATAAGAGAAACGGGAAATAATTTAAGGGGGTGCATCTGACCTTTTTTCTTCCTAGATGGTGGCCATTTGTCATTTCAGCTGTTTTCAAAAGCCGTTTACACAGGTTCCACAAGATACGTATATAAATACTTCAAACTATTTTTGTATGAAAAAGTGTAAAACTTTTGCAGATGAAAAAGTGTAAAATTTTTTTGGAAACACTCTGTACATGTGCAGCATACGGCGCATTGCACGAACATCCTGCACTCACACAACAGTTTGTCCTATACATGGTAGCACATACATACGTTAGCCAAAGTTCTGGAGGTAGGGGGTGAAGCCCATGCAAAACCAGTCGTTCCGTGCTGGGCGGCGACATTTTGAATATTGCAACGAATAATTATTAGTTTGGGTGCTTTGTAGACACACATACTGTCAATTCGATAAAAACAATCCGCACAATAGCATTTGTTTGAAGTTGGGTGCTATTGGGTGTTTACATTTGTCCTACCCATGGCCACACAACTGAATAAAATGACACTCATTTCGTCTTGATTTAATAAACCCACCCGCCTCATTGAATAAATACATCTTTTCACCAACGCGCATTGCATTATGAGAAAAAGAGTGAATCTGAGCACACTGAGCCAGGTACACTATTATTTACAACCTGCCACCTCTAACCATAAATTTAATTGGTATCACTACCGATTAGTGTATCATATGCAAAGCGGCACCTTCTTCCACATACTGTGGAAGAAGCGGAGGAGCCATTGCTTTCTATTGTTGGTACTCTATGTTTTTCTTTGTGGTCGGCAAAACAATGCGAGACGAATGAAATTTAGATGACGTAACGTTTTGCCTCTCTATCTATCTAGAACCTCTTTGTCTGGAGGTACAGGTGAAAACCCCCATCCTTTTGTATAAGGTCAGTTTCTGTGTGTATAGTTTTGGGTACAAAGCAATCATTACAATTTTAACATTTTTGTTACCATTAAACTACTGAGGATGTTCAAACTGATTTATTCGGGTATAATATTTATTGTGAAAGAAGTCTTTTAAGGAGAATTACCTACATATCTTCCACGTATCCTTTACAGGAGTGTATTATGTCATCTGGCGAGTCATGGAAAGAACATCGGAGGTTTTCATTAACAGTTCTAAGAGGTTTTGGTGTTGGAAAAGAAGCTTTGAAGATCAAAAAATCGCTACTGAGATTGGAGTGTAATGATGAATGAAATTAAATCTCAAATAGCATAAGCCTTTGATCGACTCAATCTCTTCTTCTCTTTCTGCAAACGCCGTATCCATGTACTATGTTCCGTCGTCATTGGTAAACGGTTTGAATATAATGACCCGGAGTTTTAACTTCTGTTATATTTTGTTGGAAGACTACATGAGTCATCCTGGAGTAGGATTTCTTCTTCTGACTATGCCTTCCTGGCAAAAATTCCGTTCTTCCAAAAGGTGGATTACCATCTGGATGTTACTTCGACAAAAGCTAAAGGACATCGTTGACGAGCATCGTGCAACTCTGGATGAAGAGAACTTACGAGATTTCAATTGATGCGTATATTTAACCGACATGCGTGTAAGAACGAACAAAGCATGAAACTCATCTGAGCGCTATAGAATTACTTGCTACAGTAAATGACTTTTTTCCTGGCAGTAACAGAAACACATCGACCACTTACCTGGGCTCTTTTGGTTAGCTGAACGTTTCCTGATGTGCAAAAAGCGATTTCATGAAGAATTGACAATGTGGTTGGACGAAATCGCGTACCCAAACTCTCTCCCGATAAACGAACTTGCCTTTTGGCACAGAAGCTGTTGGAGTCAAGAGAAATTACAGCGATTTGCAAGCATTGTCTTTCTGGGCGTTCTTCGGTCGGTCCCTCTAACAAAGATCTGAATTTTTAGGATTTAACGCATCCCCAAAGGATCGTACATTTTGACAAATCTCTTCAGCGTTACACGAGATCCATCAATTTTGGGAAAATCCGGATGAATTTCAACCTGAGCGGTTCCTCGACGAAAATTGGGAGGTCAGGAAAATTTCAGACAAACTGTATTCGGTGCAGGTCTGTCAATTTTCTATCTTCTACAGTAGAATGAAGTAATCATCAGTCCTGTTAAACTCTGGCCTCCATGGACGCTTCAATATACAAGGTGAAGTAAGAAAAACTTGACCCTGATTGTGTCCGCCATTTTGGATTTGTTGAGTAAAATATATCAATATATGTGTTTTCATCTGAATCGTAGTTAATTATCTTTAAATTTTGTGGCAAAGATCATTCACATATCGGTTAGCATAGACCGAACTACGGTCGTTGTTGAATCAAGTAATATCGTTTGTGCGCTCTGTCCACGATTCGCATTAAAATGAACGGCGTTCAGCGAAGCAAATCAGTGGTCAGAAAGAAAATCTGGCTATCTGCCGATAAATGTGACGCCATTTAACTCCAACACCAAATTCAGTCACAATTTACCCTCTTCTTAACGTCCTCATCACTCTTTAAAATCATTGAAAAAAAAATAACTTGATGGTATCAGTTTCTGGAGGGTTGAATGAATCATACGATAATTAAGGAACAGACATCGATGCCAAAAACCTTGAGGTTTAAAGCACAAGAATTTTGAAATAAACTTGCCATTATCACTGGCTTTACACTTTAAGTATACCACGTATTTGAAAGTACATAGACAATCCTTATCATGTTTTGGGGAGTCATTTTGTTTTTAGTTGGCCGCTGT
>JAMKCH010032161.1:0-20178 GCA_023653785.1 Ophioderma brevispina | reverse complement strand
TTCTTCTCAAGTTGCCATATTTCCTACCTTGTTCATAGCCACAGTATGTTCTTGTTTCAGGAAGTCCACAGTTGCATCCATCTTATTTCTTAATGTCCTGGTCTCTATGGAGTGATCATCTTGGCTCTTGGATAGATCTTTCTCAAGAACAGCAAATCTAGAAAAAAAAGTTCACAACTTTGTATATTGTCGGTAGCATTGCATAGAAATGTGGTGTGAAAAAACAAAAAAATCGGGTTTGAAAGTGATACCAATTTATAGTGACAGAGTGGGAGAAAAAAGTAGAGCGTGTGGGTTCAGCTACAAGTTGAAAAAATACCATCATCTATTCTTTTAAAATATTTTTTCACAGTAAATGGCAAGAGAACATTTCTGAAATTAATTCACTGGGTCAGCATCCCATACGGCCTCACTCATGTTTCATAGAGTGGTTGATTCTGCAATGCAATTCATTCCTGCTTGTTACTGTACATTCTGCAATGCTTTCAGGATGTCGGCCCAATGTGTTTGCCGTAAGCACATTTTTTTCATCTTTTTTCGTCAATGTGAAAGTTTGGTTTTGATGGCACAGTGGCAATGATCATTTATCACCATAGCCATGCAGCAAGGTCACAAGATTTAACCGTTGGTTGGAGTCAAGACACCACTTTTGCAAGGTCAAGGAATTTTTGTAGGTTTTTACAGGTTTGATGGTTTAAGGAAGGTGGGAAAACTGAATGTTCATTACAGGATAATCAAATATTTACTCAGTTAGTTAGTTTGACCATCTAAATCCATCTTCTGTATCAATGATTATAATGATTTTATTATGCCCTATTTTTTGACTCTTTCAATGTACATTACTTTATGTATCACAGAATTTTGTTGCAAAAATTGACCAGTATCAATTATAACATTTGTGCTGCCAAAAAAGGTGGGGTTGAAATTCTAATTAAAAGGATGCATTCCTAAAGAGGGTGGGGGTAAAAACAAAAATGGCTGGGGTTTGACTCCCTTACATATCATGATCTTATCCTAGTCAAAATAAAGACTCTTATTTCATTGTGAAAGGGGGGGGGGTGTCACAGACAATGTAATAAGATAAGGTGCTTCTCAAACCACAAAAGTGTCACCTGCTTTGCGATTCACTTTTCCTTCACTCTCTGCACAAGTTGACCTCTATGACCTTTGACTGTGGTATGTGACCTTTGACCCTGCCATGGTGCACTTATGACCTGAGATTGGTGGCAATTGGAGTTAGTGTTCTTGCACGAGCAATTTGAAAAAGGTTAACCCAAACTTTAACATACACACATACACATAGGTGGACATACAGAATTTTGATTATAGTCCCCGTCATAATTCTTTTCTGAAATAGGCGTCAGATACACGCACGTAAGGTTGCTGCGTGTAACTCACATCTCATGTATTTCCTTTGCGCGTTGTTATGGTTCTGTCTAGTGGGAAAGCGGGTGCAGTCTTGACGCAGAGAAAAGGAATTATGACAGAGAGTATAGTATGTGCCTCCTACAATTCTTGCAAGCGACACAAAAATGGGGGCGGTGTTTACCTATTTCTAAGAGTTTCTAGTTCTTTTTGGAGTCTAGCATTCCTCATCTCCAGCTCTTCTTTCTGTTGTGATATCTGTGACTTGCTGCTAGTATGTGTCTCGGCCTCCATTGTAAGCTGTTGTATCCTCGCCTCCAACTCGCGAATTACTGTAGCCTGAGAGAGAAGGGCAAGATTTGATGATGCTTAGAAAGTATCTTTACCGACATCCTCCAGATGACAGGACATTTTTGAACAGGAAATGAAATTTGTTAAAAGTAATTTTATTTAAATAACAAATAAATTGTGATGCTTTCTAGCAAAATGAGTCTGAAGTGGATGAAAATCAATTTTGGTGATTTTGTTGTTTTCTTAAACAAGGCAGTTCTCGAACCATGTGTTTTGCCTCTTATCGATATCAGAAAATGCTTAATGTTGCACATGTGCCAATTCAGAATGTGATGATGACAAAATTCCCATTTAATCTACCCACATACCCTTTGACCCCCATCTGTGTACACCTCATATTGAGCTTATGCTTTTACCGGCCAAGTTTGGTAATCGTAGAATTTGATTTGTGGCAGAAAAACAAATTGAAAGATTTTCAAAGAATGCCTTTAAATCAGCCCACATGACTTTTGACCTTTGACCCCCAATCAGAGTAACCACATTACAAAACTCGGTCCGTAACACGTAATCCTGTTTCTAAATTAAAAAAAAAAGTTGGCGTAATTGAAACCAGTAAATTGAAAATGGCTGAGAAAGAACGTCGCATTGCGTGTTCACGTTTCTGTGTCTGCGAGCACACCAAGGGACCCAACCAAAACGTTCAATTTGCTTGCTAAGGTCTATCGGTTCAACCCAGACGATACATATTCAAAAAAAACAAATACATAGTAAACTGACCCGCTGATGCAAAACATCCATAAACCCCTTCGTTCCCGGAGTATATTTGAGATTTAGTTCATTTACCCATTCTCTATGATTGGTTGATACCGTTAATCTCTCGCGCTGTACCAATTTAGATAATGCCTTTCGCAGTCTGTGACAAAGCTCACACCATGGGAAATACTTACCAGACCGACGTAATACCACTAGAACCGATGAATTTTGGTGATCATAGCATTTGATGTGTGGCAGATAAATGACCAAGCGTTGGGCAGGAGATAACCAATTTAAAACTTTAGCCAATGACCGACATACGTACACATACAACTGACATATACACATGCAAGTCAAGGGGACAAAATAAGCAAGCATTTAAAGGTGGTAACGAAAGATTTCACAGTCTGGGTGTGTCCTAAAACATTTAAAGTACTGACTTTTTGGCCCTGATGTAAAAGCTTTCGCACAAAAATATTCCCATCGAAAGGTTAAGCTGAGAAAATGTTTCTTTTGGTACAAAAATTGTGAAATTCTAATTTTGTATAGAGCAAATACAAAATTTCAGCCTCTGTTTTATGTTGAAATATAAAAGCAAATCAATCACCTTTTTTCTCTCTTTTAAGACATTTCTGTAGCCAAAGTAAAGGTAAGGAATCTCTTTGAGTGTCCTACATCTATATGCATTACTAATTATGGCACAATATTTGGTGCCTCAAATCTCCGTTGCACCTTTATCTTTCTTTAAACCCAAGGCAACAGGATGTACCGATCAAAAGGTATGGTATTTTGATGATGCCTCAAGAACAAGATAAACAAGAAAATAGATTTTAATTTGTAGGCAATTTAAACTTCCCCATTGAAGACGCCTTGCAGCCTATTTTAATTATTGAATATAGCTTAAAACTTAACTTTGAATAAATGACAAACTTCTTAACCATATGAAAAGAATCAAAGTAAATGGTATTGCTTGACTGGCTTTACAAATTACATTACTATTGTCTTTCTATGCGTATTTAAACCATTCTTACATTAATGCACTTTACAATTCTCTGATAGCAAACAGCAGGGACACTGGATCAACATTTAATGCAGCGATATACATTAGCCCTTTCATAACACTACATGTCTTCTACTTGCATGCTGTATTCCTCCTCCATCTTGTGTAACCTGGCATTGGTGTCATCAAGGATCTCTTGTATGGCCTTGGTGTGCTGCGTCTGCCTCTCAAACTTCTCCTGCTCAAAGTCTGCTATGGCGTCATGCAACTGTGAATAAACATAGGGTAGTTATAATTCTCGCATTTGCAATATGGTGCCCTGCCGGCAATTATCCTTGTCTGTCCAATTTTTGATGGGTAATGGAAACAATTTTTCTTCTGATACCAAAATCTTTTTGATGGGTCCAATTTTTATGAGGGGTTTTGGACTTGCTGTTATCAGGTCCCACCTTTAAGTATAATGGTGTTTACATGAAGTCTAGACACTGTTGTTGCCTACTTTCTAGGGTTTTTGTGCCTAGAACTTCCAGCATATTCACTTACAGGACTATCTTTATTAGTTTGAAGATATTTAGTCCGCAACTTACAAACCCAACTTCACCAGGCAAATTCAATATATCAATGAGTTGTTACATGTCAATCGCAATATTGATTTTAAAGACTGATCTCATAGAAGTGATAATGTAAATCAAAGGCCTCTACTTGGTTGCCTTGCATTGTATCGACATGCTCTCAAAATCACCTTTTGAGATATTTAACCACAAAGTTCGTCCATTTGCATTTTCTCAACCATTAAAAATTAGCTATAGATGAAATACATTATAATATTGAGCATTATCATTTTCCCTATATCTTTCATTTTGAGGGTTGATGATTGAACTATTTTGGAATTACTACACATTTTGTCAAGTTATGTAGTTTTGCCATAAAAATTTAGGGACAAGCAGTTATGGCAAAAATACACATGCTATATACTTCAGTGGCTGAACACAACATTTCACTTGCATAGAAATAAAATTCTTGATATGTGTTGCTTACATATATTTTTACTTTGATCTTATCCTCCGTAGTCCCATTAATATTCATAGAAAAACACTGCAAATCATACAAAGCCTTTATGGCAAAACTACGTATCTCAAATTTATAATACAGAAATTTTGAGACCAAATGACACGTAACTTAAAGATACGCAGTTTTGCTGAAAAATATTTTCAGAATGGCAAAACCTACCCGAATTAGGATGTGTTATCTCAAAAAACAAAGCATTTCTGGCATCTAAGACTTGGTTGAAAGAAAACAGTGTCCCTAAATCGCCCAGAAATAACTTATCTCAAAAAATCAAAATTTGGAGTTGTGTAGTTCTGCCACATAAGGGCAGCAAGTTCAAATTGTCTTATTAAAAAAAATATATCGCGGTCCCCTGACTGCGAGTCTCGTCTGCCGTCGCCGTTTGTGAATGGGGCCAAAGGTCACATGAGATCACCAAGGTCACATGAGGTCACCAACGTGTCACCCCACAGCGCTCCCTCCTTTCCACCAAGTTACATCATCGTAGGCCTTAAGGAACTCATACGGCATGCAATATATTAAGGGTTAACATTTTTACCACAGACACACACACACACACAGACATACAACCAAGTAATCCCTATGTGCCCTCTGCAATTCTTGCAGATGAAACAAAAAAAGAAAGTAATTTATCAGGAGGGATGTAAGTGGACATATAATTTCCTGAAAATTGATCCAATCCTTGCCCCAGCAATTTTTTTTTTTTTTTACATTTCTGGATTTTTTCTTATTGTAGCCAAATTTCCGGAATCCGGAAATTTTCGGAAGTCTTACATCCCTGTAACAGGACAGAAGACTGAATAATATAGAACAATCTCTGTTGATTCACAGTAGGACTCACCTGTTTCTCATACTCATTCTGTGATGATGTGCTGCTCTGGTCAATCATCCTCTTGAGTTCAGCTAGCTGCTTGTCTTTGCTCTCCCGTATCAAAGCTACTTCCTTAGAATGGCCTTGTACTGGTGAACAAATAAAGTCAAAGATCAATTAGAAAGATTGTGCACCTCCCAGGGAGGGTACGCAAGCATTTCTGGATAAGTTTGTGCCACCCAGATTTTCAAACATGGAGGCTATGAAACCGACTGTGGGATATAACATTTTTGTCTCTGGGACTGAATTTGGGTTGGTTTTTTAAAAACAAAGGTTTATTTGGAGCTCGATTTTCAGCAAATTTTGAGGTAATTGAAGTAAAATTTGGTAAAAATAGATTCTTATATAAAAGGTGGGGTCTCTGGAATTTATATAGACTCAAAATGGGAGTGTGGAATTGACCAAAGGTCAAATGAAACAGTGCATTTGTCCAGATATGATACATAAATATATATTTTCATTTGTTGAGCATTTCATACAGTAATTTGTAGTTGCAAGTAGAGCTGGTAATGGCCAATAATTGGGCACGGTAGTTTTTAAATCGAAATGAATCTAATTTTTGAAAGAGGCCATGATATGATGCTCAGCCACAGATTTAGAAATTTAGATAGGCGAATTTCCTGAAACAGCGTAACCAGATTTAAAGTGCTCAAAAGTATTACAATGAGCATACACACTTCATTAGCATAGTTTTGGACACAACCCAATGGGTCAATTATATTGTCGTATTGGGAACGTCCTTATGCATATTTATGAGACACGCGAGTATTTCACGTTCGATGCATTTATCGATTGAAAACAACAACAATTTACTGATGCCACATGCTGTCATTCTGGCTCAAATATCTCTTTTCTAAAGCAAAATTAACAGGGCTTATCAGGAGACTTTTTGTGCATAATTAGGAATGTTGGCATCTTTATATTTTCTGCCATCGATGGTTTTCGCATAATTATTGCAGGCAATAGAACATTGGGGAACTGCAATACTAATAACATAAGATGCGAAGCACAGATTTTATGTGCATGTTCTTGTGCAACAATGTTCAGTGACGACGCGAGAGTGCTTGTGCAACCACCACCATGGCGCACTGGCTTTGAGAGAAATTAGTTACAGGCTTGGCTATTCCATAATACACATGATTCGCTGTTATACTTCTATGTACTCAGCCCACCTATGGCAGATTATTAAACCTGCCTGTAACAATGGTGCTTAAATATTCTAGTACCTTTCTTTTCCAGCTTCCTGATGGTTTCCTCCATCTCTCTCGTCTTTGACCTGTAGTGGGATTTTATATCCTCCATTTCTGTGTTCTTACGATCAAGAATCTGTAAGCAAAGCAATGAATTAATAGTAGAACCTACAAAGAACGTGGACACAGATTGAATCTTTTGGGGGCTAAGACATACAATATTTTCCAGGCAGGAAATGATTGCATTTCCAGTTCCATCAGTTTTGGTTATGTTGAGAAACACATGGGGAATCTCACCACATGTTCTGAATCATAAATCAACATTCAAAAGATGTCAAAGGCAATATCAGTGATTCCACTAAAACATTAAATACACAAAAGTCAATTTGCAAAATACCTTAAGAGTGAAATGTACGAAAAAAAAAAACAAAAAAAAACATTACGAACATAAAGGAAAATATAGCAGTACTATATAAAATGGGAAGCCCCATTCAGTTTGCATGCATCTTAAATTGTCTGTAAGAAAATCTGACTAAAATGTTAAATTTTACCCTTATTATGGTGCTTTTAATTTTATCACTTGTTGAGTATGCTAGACCAACAACACGCTCCACAAATTGGCAAAAATCAGATTTCTAATTATTTTGTTAGATTTTCTGATTTATCAAATCACTGATTGTACATTTAATTCTTTGCCATATGGAAGCAAGGTTTCATGAACATTAGTGATGATTTGAGATGTCTTTAAAAAAATTGGATGAAATCAACTAGAAATACTGCACAGAAAAATGGTAGCTTCCTTATATTTTTGACTTTTACCACGAAAAATGTACACAACAGTCACATCATTTTGTGCAAAAAGCCTAGACATGACTGAAATAGATACTGATTTAATTGTCCTAAATCATAGTGTTTACCAATGTTCACCTGAATGTAGTTTATCTTAACAAACTCTTGGTGGCCCTAACATTGTACCTTGTGGAACTCCCATCATTAGTACACACCTTTTGTATAGCCTCATCATGTCTCTGTTGTATGCCTAATTTCTCCTCATGGAATTTAGCCTCCATCATTTTAGTTCTCATCTCTAACTCCTTCTCATGTTGCCGTAGGAGACCAGCTTCATCCCTTGATGAGCTACTTACTGCGAAGAAGAAATTGATTAAATTGCGAGGTTTGACATTTATCACAAAATTTCTCAATGCATACACAATATATTAGGATAGCTCTCAATTTATGATTCCTTGAGTCAGTGGCTATATAAATAGTTCTTGAGGCGACTAGTCACCTGAAGAACCATTTCAAGAGCCACTGACCAAAGACTTAGCAAAATAGCTATTGCCCTTATGACTTTGTTGCACTCACATGACTATATATGAGTACCTTGTTTCATAAAAGAGTGTGTAGTTTCATAGGCACAACAGACCCGGGACAACAGACACCTTTACTTCAAAGTTATCATTTGACAATCACAGATTTCATTTGACAATTTGAAAGTTTGCATTTGATGATTTAAAGTTGTCTCCTGATCATTTGAAAGATAACTCCTGATGATATGGCAATTATCATATAAAAATTTAAGAGTGGTCATAGGACAATTTGAAAGTTTGACAATTTTCACTGTTCAAAAACTTCAAAGTTGTCATTCGGCAATTTCGAAGTTGTCCATTTACATTTTCAAAGCTGTTGTTTGACAATTTGAAAGTTGCCATGCAAAATTGTCATTCCTAGAAATTTCAAAGCTGCCCTTTGACAATTTCAAAGGTGTAAAATTTAAATTTGTCTTTTGACAAGTTGGTATTGTATATTTAAAATTATTTTGGGTAATTGCACACTATTTACAATTTGAAAGTTGCTATTTCATACTTTCATTTAACAATTTCAAAATTGTCTTTCAACGATTCACCTAAAATTGCCATTTGAAAATATTTAAGTTATTATTTGACAATTTCAAAGTTGTTACTTGACAATTTAAAATGTGTTATTTCATAATTTAAAAGTACAGTCATCATTTATAGAGACCATTACATGGGACCCAAAGAAATCCTTTTCCAGTAAAGTCCAAATTTGCATTAAATTTGATGGAGCTGTAAATATGATGAAGGGCCAAATTTTACCAGAAGGGAACTTGGATCAGATGAGAGGAAATGTTAAATTTTACAGATGGGAGGTCTCCAATCTTCAATATGGCCAAGTAAAAATAAAATTTGGTTTCCGGTAACCCTTTTGTCCATAATTTTTAGTGTCAAGTAAAAAAAAATTATGCCATTTGGGGGAAAATGTCTTCCAAGTCAAATTCTGACAGGATTCCATAGACACCACAAATAAAAGTTTTTGCAAAAATTAAATTTTTCTCATTCCTTCCATCCCAAATTTTTCAGAGCATGTTACCGGAAACAAAATTTATTTTTGTTAGGCCTAACTAAAAACTTTGCTCAGGTAACCCATGACTTGAAGATGCATCGCTATGTATTCTTCCTGTACCTCTGTAAGATGTATATCTTGACGTCATCTTTGGTGGAGACATTTTGTGCTCGGCTGCGGGTAACTTCCAGTCCCTGGTATACCCACCCAACTCAACATTAGTATCACTCTGTGAACAAAAAAAGGAGGTTTATTATATGCTTGGAAATAAAGTAATACTTCAATCAGGAAGCTAGTATAGACTCTAGACCATATATGTGCATTTCACAGACAATATACAGAATCATGGATACAGTAAACTTAACAACGAAAATAATATGACAATCTAGAAACTGATATTGTCTAAAATACTGCCAAATTAGCCAAATTTAAATATACATTTACCGAAGGTTTTATCTTTCATTTGAGCCATTAGTCAAGCAATATGAGTATGAAAACACAAACCTCTGGTGCTTCAAAGCCCGAAGACTCCTTTTTCGAAAATGACACTTATGGGTATGCACAGGCGTCGTACTGTGGACTACCACAATGGAATGAGTTTTCAAGCATGATACTTTGACGCTTCGCAAGAAAAAGGAATTGTCATTGAAATTAGCACGGTCGATAGGCATTAACCCACGCAATGCAAGGCAACCTTACTCAAAGCCCATTGAAAATCTTAAAAGTGTAATTTTCTAAATTGGACATTTCAACCTTTCAAGCACAACGGGCTTGCCGTTTCTTCACTATTTGTGCTGAATTTAGGCTCTAATGAAAGAGGAAAACTTCAGCAACAAAATGTATATTTTAGTTTAGCTGTTGCATGTCAGTCTTTAATACAGTATCTACTACAAAAAACTGGCCAGTTATTTTTGTTGCTAGGTTTACATCAGTTTACAGTTTGCTCAGATTCAGCCTGTGTGACAATACAAATAGATTCCTGAGAACACAATTCACCAACTACATTTATGTGTGAGTGAATAACGGTAATGCCAATTCTTTGTCTTTTAGGAATTAAGAGAAAAAATTAATGTTTCCCATACAACCACTCTCTATAATATAGGCTGATGCCACAGACAAACAGTAACAGAGACACAAAAATCTACCAATTAAGTACAGTGTGCTCAACTTTGGTCTAAATTAATCCATCACTCAAAATACTGTCAGTGATTAACCTCTATTACAGTGGGATTAAAATTACTTGGACAGACACACACACCTAATGTAAGCGCAACAAGCTACACGGCGGTCCGGCTTATATTTTGGCCAATTACACATCGCAAAGTGAGGTGCGATGTTCCTCCTGACTCGCGTAGTCCACATGCGTGTGTGTTTGTTCCTGTCTGACAAATTATTAATCGGACTGTAGGAACCCAACAGTTTGGGTACAGAATGTATCATTTACCTTTCCTCACAATAATGTATTCATTTTGTTCTATTATTCTAGTTACCAAATACCATACAAATCACAGTTCTGCCTTGAAAGTCAATTACCATTGCATTCCTGTTTGGTGATTTTGTTCTCCTTGGTCTGTCTCTATCCCTCTGATCTGAATCATCCTCATCAGATGAAAATGTGAAAGACGCTTTGTGCTTGGCTCGAATTTCCTCCTGCAGGATAAAGGGAGATAAAATTTTAGTATCTTTCAATGAAAACATCGCCTTTTTTAAGTAATGCAGACTTTGCACCTTCAACAGAGGAAAAAACTGCATTTATAAATGCAGTTTTTTTTTCCTCTGTTTGAAGTTGGCAAATTTTCTGCATGAGGAACAAAATTGAAAAGAATGCCACTATGTGCAAATTCACACTGTTAAGAGTTGATAAATATATTATGTATTCTATGTATTCATGCAAGGCTTGCCTTTTTTGAAATATTGAAATAACATTTAGTTTTCATGTTGACAAATTCCTAGCCACGTTCGGAGTATATTACCTGCTGGTCTCATTGAAAGATTACTAACTTTAGCTGCTGTTAACTTCAAATACTGTAATTTGGCTGGCAACAGTAACCCCAGCTTTTTCTGGTGATAATCACTATGTGGTTAAACCAGTGGGCAAGAGTTCATATGTAACCCCTCTCAAATTTCTATCCATTACCATTTAAGTTCTAATGGTAACACATTTTAGTTTTGGCCTTAGGTTTAGGGTATATGTAAGTTTGGGCCATAAATTTTTAAAAAAATGGACGCGTGTGTTGTCTGCCGTCGTGGGTTTGTGAATGGGGCCAAGGGTCACATTGGGTCACAAGAAATCACATGAGGTCACCACTTCACCCCCCCCGCCTCTCCTTTCCACCACGTTACATCATCGTACCCTTACGGAACTCATACGGGCATGCAATATATTAACACTTAGATGGCCAGGGGTTTTCATCCCTTTGGTGCCCAAGGGGGGTTGGTTCCCTGGACCCCCCCCTAGGAAACCACTTTTCCCGAGGGAATTTTTGAACGAAATTTTAACCACACATTGAATGGTCCACAAGACAACCCCAAATCAGCAACAAAAAATGAAATTTGTTTATTTTGGCTGCAATTAGGGACAAAACATTGTTTTCAAAACACGCGAAAATTGGGAAAAAGATGGAACATTCAAATGAGCCTTGGGCTTACACCAAACATTTTGAAAACTTATTTTATGTTGATATCTATTCTAGAAGACCCAAATTACATATAGTTAACACAAAACTATCAGTTTTAGGAATCCTGTATTTTTACGGTGTTGCAAAATACACATCATTTTCCCATGGTTTGTACAGTAACGGTTTGCACATCCATGTGAAATTGTTTGTTTTCAGCACATAAAGTGTTTAATTTTTTTAATGTTACTAATACTTGTTTACTTACATGTCTGGTGTGAACTTATATCACAACAAAACATTTGCTTTGGTTCTTGGTTTCTTATTCCTATTTTTAAAATATTCTGAAATGACTTCCGTTTAGTGTCCCAAGGGGGGGGTTTTCCATGGGACCCCCACTAATTAATCATTAACGCTTGGCCGATTTTACTTATTTGTATGGAAAAAAGCGCATGTAAAAGTCAACAATACAAAAAATTTTCGCGCAAAAATCCCACGCTAAAGCGGCCAGCGTGAAACAAATTTTGGGGTCCCTAGAACCCCCCCCTGGTCACTTAAGTGTTAAGGGTTAACATTTGACCACAGACACACCACACACCACACCATACACCCCGACATACGACCAGAGTAATCCCTATGTGGCTTCTGCATCTTGCAGAAGACACACAAAAATGTATCCGTAGAATTTAAAATGGGGTAACATACACGTCCAATTTCTTCTGGCATTGTCACACAGCACCACCGAGTAGAACATGGATTGCCTCCCACTAGACGTACACTCCCTGGCCAGATCCGTTATTTTTGGCCGCATAGACGGCAGTGTACACACAGGCGGCTGTCCTGCACCGTCGGGAGTAGCTACCTGGTTACACCGTCTCTCAGCGCGCGGGGTATTTCTCATGGTCAATTTTGTTTTTTAGATTTTTTGGCATATTATTTTTTGCCATTTTGTTTATTACATGTGCCGTGATATGGGGTTTTTGATTATTCCCATTTTGAATTTCGTAATGATTTTTCCTAAAAAACCTTCAAAATGCTAAACGGCAGCCGCACGTGTAACGCCCTCATTTCATGAAATTTTCATCCACTCTCAAATGGCATCGTGGATCACCGCGGGGGTAGCTACGTTGTACTGCGTGTCTACTCCGTACTGTCTACTTCAACCTCCACCTTCTTCCCCCTCAGGGGCAACTACAGGTACCATTGGGTGGTAAGCAGAGTAGCCACATTACTGAATATCTGTGTACTTTGTAAGCCGTATCTTGCAGCTACTGCCTTGCAACTAGCCCAGTGTTACTGTGCAGTAGCTGCCGCGGTAGACATGGTGTAGCTGCCTTATAGACTACCGCGTGAGTAAGAATCCGGCCGGGTATGACTTCTTTCCACCCAGTGACTATACATGTGATACTGCAGATCTTGCTGCTTATGCTAGTGGGGAATAACATGGCTTCATTGGACCTAAAACATTTAGCAGCATTTTCTGTGATTTTTGTTTATAGTCTGTGCCATATTTTGCCTAAGTGTGAACCAGCTTTGTCAGACCTTCAGCTTACCCTTGCTCTGGCAACCTTGTGACTTCGTATCATTGTGTAACATCCCTCCTCCGACTCCTCGTTGCCCAGCAGAGGTTCTCTCTCCTGATGAGGATCAAGAAAAGACGGGTGAGCATACACACCTACACGCTGAAACTATAACACTGAAAAATCACTGAAAGTCACAGAGTAACGCTGAAATCGCTGAAATGTCTTAACAAAGGAAAGGTAACACTAACGATCAGGATGGGTGAACACTGAAAATTTTTTTTTTCAGTCAGGGTTCAGAGGTGGTTGTTGTGTTTCAGTGTCATTTTCAGTGTTGTATTGTTCCTATAATGAGCATCGACCTTTACTGTAATTACCAATACAATTTTAGCCAAGTCAACTTATATGGTTATCTTTTCAGTGTGATTCAGTGTTCTTCAAATGATAACAACAGTTCAGTGGTATATAAACAGGCTCATTGTTTTTCATCTATGTTTTCAGTCCAATTTCAGTGTGATTAGGAATCCTGAAGCATCCAGTATATTAGAAATTTCAAAAGGTAAATAGGATGTCATTTCATAGTGAATAACAAGGGCGCCATTTCAGTGTGGTTTTCCGTGTGGATTTCTTTTGTATTTGTTTGCAGTGTATTTTTTTTCATAATTTTAAGAGACTTTAGAGATTTCAGAGGTGCAGATTTTTTTCAGTGTATTTTCAGTGTTATAATTTTATTAAAAAAAAAAAAAAAATCATGCACAATAATTTGTGTATTTGCTGTAACTCTAACTCTAGACGCCATGCAGTTAAAAGATCTAAAGGGAACATTGCACTCATTGGTCAAGACAGGTTGTCTCTTATTGTATTGAGTTATACCGATTTAAATGACCAAAATAAAGAGGTAAGGTTAATGACCAGGTGAAAAGATAACACAAGCATCTACATACTTAAAGTGACAGGGGAGTTTATTTACGGATAGAATTTCTCTCAAATTTCACTGTATCGGTTTGTGACACCTACGAAAACATTTTGAAGGTTTATTGGACACACCTGTTCAAAGAAACCGCAAACCTTGTTTTGAACTTGCCCCCATATTAAACCTGCTTTGAACCTTTCTGTCGTCCACGACAGAACCTACCAAATCATCATCTTAGTCCATAAAGACGGCGTATTCGGCTTATTCCTTCAGGTGTGATCTAATACCATGGTACGCATTCCCAAATATGTAAAAAACCTAGGTTCAGAAAAATTGGGGGGCGCTTCTTTCTTAAATCTCCTCATGTCTCTTTAGAATGCTTTTGATTGTTATTCATCCGTCAAACTTGGAATACTAAATTGTGGCGTACTTATGTAATCACCTTTTATTCTCAAACCACTGAAGCAATTTGAAAAGGTTGGCTTACGATTAATAAAGCCTGAATTATGGGAAAATACGCACCAATGGGTAAAAATAATTTTTAAAATTTCTTTTCTGCATCTCCGTCCATTCAGAAATTATGACACTATAAATTTTTACCAAAACAACCAATAATTCCTGTTTGTTTCTATCCTCTACAACTTATTCTGCCTCAACCCACCTGTGATCGCCTAGGCAAGTTCAATGTCCACTGTACTTATCCTGAGGGTAGATGTTGCAATTTTTTTTAATTTTTAAAAAAAAAAAAAAAATTAGGCTCCCCAAATTTCTTTGGACTATGTCCTGATAGCCTGGCTCACTCAGCTCCCATTGACCCAGTATGGAGGTGACCTTGCATCCATGTCCCTTAGAGAGGGGTGGATTGGTGGTGGACGGTCGTCAAAGAAGAGATGGATTGAAGGAATAGATGAGCAGAATTCATACTTAGTTTTCTTAATCCCATTCTTATAAAACTTGTAATACTAATGGTATTCCATTTTATGATGTGACAAGGAACATCCATTATTTGATTTTTGATCTACCAAAAGTACACAAATTCAAAAACAAGTTATTATGTATGCACTTACCATATAGGTTGGTAATGTAGGCAATGGACCCCTGTCAGGACTGGCATGAAGGGACCTTCTACCACCACTTTTTGAGCATGTTCATTAACAGTTTGGCGTACATGTTAAAGGTTTTCTGCGGAGATGAAAACAGTACATACAAACGGTTCATCATTTATCATAGGAACAGTAGAATTTGTCACTCTCACATTCACCTCAACAACCCACATGCAGTTCAGACCAAAGACTTAGGCCGGGGTCACACTGGAATGACGACATTGCCAAATTTATTATATACTACCAATATTTGGTTATTATGGGTGACGCAAAAGTTTTGTGCGTATGTAATTGTGTCGCAATCGATCAATGATGCATCGTACGTTGTGTCGCATTTATGTGATCCGATTTGTAATAATGCAAAAAAAAATTGTGGACCCCCATGTCGTCATTGATATGAAAAATCATCAACCATGACGGCGACATTCCCTTCGCCCATGCCTGGAAAAAGTGGGAATTTGGGAATGTCATTCCAGGGAAATTTTGACTATTTGGAGGGAAATTTTGGACCTTTAAAATACAGAAAATACATAAGAATTTAAGGGAAAATTTTGAAATCTTGGAGGGAAATTTTGCTTCTTAGAGGGAATTTTGATCATATTCCCGGGAAATTTGGTTTTTTACAGCCCTTCCCTTCGCCCATGCTACCTGACCATGGCAACGCATACCCGGGTCCTGGCCGAGTCAACTTGGATGCTGTATCGCACATGGGTTGGAAGTGAATCAGAGGACGATTCCTACATCATCCCTGATTGATCGAGTCAAGGAATTTTTTTTTACTAACACATTACCGAACAAAATTCACCACATGCCTTCAAGATGTAAATTCGTGTAAAGTTGCTCATTTTCTATAATAGGCATAAAGAAAATTGGTATCTGTAGGGATGTGTCTATTTATTTTTCCCAGTATTTTTTGTCTATTAAATCTGAATTTAATTTTGAAATTAATCTTAAATTTCGATCTTAATATGCGAGAGGACTAAGGCTGATGTTGACACCGCGGTGACATGATGATCCAGTCAGTAATAAGAAAATCAAACCCGGAAGTAATAGTCTGCTGTCATGGGAATTAACACGGTGAAAGCACCGCCAGGAAAGAAGACCGGTTTCTCAAAGGAATCATAGATGGACAAGGCAGTTGTCTTGGAACCACAAACGATTCCCCCGCCCCTCACGTATTAAAAGGAAGGGGAAACGTAACATAAATTTAAAGATCACAGGGAGGAAGGGCTTGTGGTGGGAACCATACAACTTACTTGGATGACCCCACGACATGAAATGACCTTCAAAATGTCACCTTCACATCCACCAAGTTTCATTGACATACAAAACCATTTGCAGTATTAATTTGACCTTGGATGACCCCAGATGACCCTTGAAATGACATTTGTAAAACAATTGAAGCATCAAATATTGACTACACCCATCAAGGTTTAATGGCCCCACAGCCATGGTACAGTGATTGCCTTGGATGACCTCTGCATGACCTTAAATGACCTTCAAAATATTTTGCACTGAATGTGACACACCACAAGTTTCATCATCTACCCTAATTGACAAGGTTGATAGAAAATTTTCCCTTTTTTTACCGTATATTTGACCTTTGACCAATGCCAATGGACCCATCTCCCCAACTAATCCACAGACTTATTGGGAAAAAATCTATGGTGCAAAGATGGACACCATACTTGCTTAGATCAAAGGATATCGTGGTTGAAAAGGTTTATAGCAATTAACCCTATTTTGACCGCTATTTGACCTTTGTCCATGACACATGACCCCCTTCGGATCTGAGCCATAGCTACATGAGATACATCTGGTGTTGCTTGCGAATATGAGACAACTACGCTGCTTAGTATCCGCAAGAATCGAAAGAATATCGCGTGAGACACACTCACACACACCAATACCCCCACCGTAACACACGGATGCAGGGCATTCTATAGTCCCCTTTATATAGGACCCAATATAATAAAAATTCATGCGGAAAAAGGAAAAAAGAATTGATCAATGCGTCCCTTTTCACGTTTGCATCTCGAAAATGAACCTGTAAGTTTGTAAAAGAGGAGGTATGCTTTCCTTTATTTACAATCGCGTTGAGTTTTTGCCAATGGGATTGCCGCCAAACAACTGATCACTGACTATGTTTGCTGATGCGGCCCAGTTTGGAGTTTATGGTTATTATTAACTAAGTTTCTGTTGAAACAATGGACGCATTTTATTTGACATCACGTGTGTTCCCAGTGTTCTCTAAGAACAAAACTGTAACATATAGCCCTTTATGAGATTCGAAACAAGTAGTTTAGGAAGGGTATTTTTGCCAGTGCCCAAATATGTCCTGGCACTTCCCCATAAAAAAAACAAACAAAAAAAAAACCAAGATTAAACCCTGCCTGTCCATAACCTCTTACTCTAACAAGCCTTAATGATGGAATTGGGCAAAACAAAGGTTCCTACAATCCATCACCCTCAGTACACTTCCTTGTAGTCCACTACAGGTGGACTCACAAAAGCTTCTTGATCCACAAGTGCACATCGATGTCTCTCTACAAAACAGGAAAGAAACCTCAATTGATGACTTTTAGTAGAACCCATATAAACAAGAGGCAAGAGGCGCTCATAGGCAATCATGGTCCTTTGAGTGCCAATAAATGCCTCCTGGGCATTTACCCTTAGCCATAATACCTGCGATGCAGGGAAAGGCAATGTGTTGAATATATACTGCACCCCAACCCTTAACATTGTCCAGGCAAAGGACATCATCACTGAAGCTACACCTCAGAGGGGTTAATGCCAGACAGGCAAGGAAACAAAAAGGCACTCATGTTTTGTTTCACTACATGCAGGAGGACAGTAATAAGCAAACCATATGCATGTGTGCCATGAGTGCCTCCTTGATTGGTTAAGGTTAAGTCCATAAATCATTACGTTCTGGTAGTTTTACAATAAGGAGACTTAACCTTGGAATGTGTTTTAAAAGACTGGGAAGGTAGAGTTTAGAGTGTAAAGGGGAAGACCTGTGTACACAGGTACGGAGTGCCAATCTCTTCGAGCAATTGGCCAGACTTCCCATATATGTAGCTGTAGTGGAATCGCTACACTTCCTCTACAGCGAGTCTGTTTATACCTTCCCAACATTGAAATAATGACAGTATGCTAAATTCATACACCAGGGTATAGAGAATAATTGAAATTCCATAAATGCACTTACTGAAGGGGCGCAACACTTGGCCACCGCAGGGCTCAATCACAACCTTTAGCATGTGGATTGGGTACTTTATTCAATGGACCACAAGTGCCCTAACTTATATGAGACTTTCAAAAATGTTGTACAAATTTGTAACAACAAGACCACTTCGACCTATTTTGCTCTTCACATAGTATGTCAGTTGGCAGGAGTACTGTAGTAGAAATGGGGATATGGGGATGTGCAGCCCTTAAGGGTGGTGCTTTGGCAAATTTCAGTATAAAGAAGGATATCACATCACTTTTGGAATATTTTAAGGTAGTGGTTTGAATATCTGGCCACACAACCTTACCGAAGAAAATGTGAGAACCTCTGATGACACAGTACCTGTTTTATGTGGTAGTCTCAGTACATGTGGTTTCATATCCACCAGATATTGGTCAAAGGCCTCATCCAGCTTGTGGCTTGACTCCTCCATGGTTCATGCTATTAACAGCCCGCGATAACATGTATCCTGCAAACTAAAAAAAACAAACACTTTGAATCAGGATAGACAAAGTCACAAGAAGAGAGCATGGTTCCTGCTTGGGCTTTTAACCCTCTGAGGCCTACCATTTTTCTTATATTTACCTCTGATTGGCTCATTGCACCATTTGAGTACCCAATCAAAATTGACCTGCTATCTGCATGCACCATTAAGCCTTTCTTACCAAGTCTCTGATTGGCTTACTACACCATAAAACTTGTTGAATTAACCAATCAAATCAGCCAATAGTCCCCAAGCAAGGGCTTATAACACTGAATCCACTGGATACATAACCATGTGATCCAGAGTTTTCGGAACTAGAGATAGGCCTAAATGCCACGTGTTGCATCTGGCCAGATGAAGGGGGCCAGCTGCACATTTATAGATGTTGTGGCGCAAAAGTTCCTACAGCCGGTCCTACGCCTAGTCCTGCTAGCGTGACCTGAGATTCTATGTTTTAACGGTATCTCATTTAAGATAATGTACAGTGTTAAAGGTGCAATGAGAGATTTCAAGGCACCCAAATATTGTGCCATAATAGCAATTCCATATAGATTAGACACTCAATAGATTTCTTACCTTGTATTTGACTACAGAAATGGCTTAAAGGAGGGAAAATAAGTGATTTTGATGGGCTTTATTTAGAGAATAAAGGTATGATTTTGGGAACCGGTACTCTCTTTACGACGAATTGAACCCAAGGCGATACCATTATTTTAAGTGGAAGAACGAGGCCGGAGGCCGAGTTCTTCCACGTAAAAATAATGGTGTCGCCGGGTTCAATTCGTCGTAAAGAGAGTACCGGTTCCCAAAATCATACCTTTATTCTAATTCTTAAACAGCAATTATCATTTGGTCAGCTTAAACCCAATTTCGCGATACTTTGCGGCTTAAATACAACAAGAAAAGACTGCCATCACCCAGTGACAACAATCGAACAACCCGCTGAACGCAACGATCATACGCAACGAGACGCAACGTTGGCAGGCGCTCGCGAAAGTAGCAAAACGCGGTATGACGCGAGCGCTTCAACCTAAAAATAACTTCAATACGCAGCGCGTACTACCTGGGTTCAATTAATCGAATTGAACCCGGGCATCAGCCAATGAAATTGCTTACATTTTCAGAGCTGTTCAAGAATTCAATATAAAACATAGGCTGAATTTCGTATTTGCTCCTATACGAAATTAGAAATTTCACAATTTTTGTACCAAAGAAAACATTTCTCAGCTTAATTATTTCAGATGAGGATATTTGTGATGGAAAGCTTTACATCAGTGCAAAAATCAGTACTTTCAATTTTTTAAGGACACCTGCTATGTGAAATCTCTCGTTGCACCTTTAATGATAGGATGGCAAGTTACAATCATTGGAACTAGTCCTACGCCCCACTCGCCACCACCATAGCAAAG
>JAMKCH010032160.1:0-152116 GCA_023653785.1 Ophioderma brevispina | reverse complement strand
TGTGCAAGTGCTGTCAACTACGCAGTGGTTTGGCGCATGTGCTTTGACCACTTTTATTTGCGTTATCCCCGCCAGTTTAATGCACCTTACGATGGCGTATGTTCGCTTCTGTCCGAGAATTCCCGGACTATAGCTACATCCTGTGCAAAATGGCAATCAAGGTTTTCTTAACCCCCTGAGGTCTACCACCTTTCTTACACAGTATCTATGATTGGCTCATTACATGATATAGCATGATTACCCACTGAGTAACCAATCAAAGTATACCTTATTATCTCATTGCAAACCTAAGCTTTTTTACCATGTCTTGATGGCTAATAGGTCAATAACCACTGTTATTATAACAAATCTGCAGTAGGACGTAATGTGGTAAAATAGGGCACGGAGTTTTGCGCATCGCGCAAAAGCGCAACAAACATCCGAATTTTTGGTGTCTATACGATTTGGTTGGTCCATCGCGAATTTTCACGGATTTGTAAAAAAACACCTTTAAAAAAAAAAAAAAAAACAAACAAACTGATATTAAATATTATGCAAAACGTCGGCAAAAATTGATGACTCACACAAAGCTTCCAATAAGTGCAAAATTAGTCAATGTATAAATAAAATCCTAGCGTAGAACCGTACCTCTAACCTTGATTAGTTGAACACGGATTGACACGACCTATTTTCCATGTGAAGCGTCATGATATGGTTGCGCTTCGGTGTGCATTCCCCCCTCCTCGTGCTGGTGCTCCCCCCGCTCTCCCAATCGCCCGGCTTCGGGTCTTTGTCCTGCCCTTCGTTTCTCCCTGGGTACTCTCTCGGCATCTTCCCCCCCCTTCGGCCCTTGGGCCCGGTCGGCGGTCTTTTCCCGGCCGGGAAACGGTTAGGGATGAGGACGAGATGAAACAAACCAGCTTTCCCCCATGTGACATCATTCAGGGCAAGAGTGGAAAAACCCGTCACGCGATCACGTCATACGAGGGCGGGGGATTCCCCAATTCCCACGTGCGGAAAGTAGTTAAAATTATTCTCGGTGATGGATGCAAAGGCCTCAGCCGCGGCAGCGGCCGTCACATCTGATTCAAATATATATCGGAATAAGAAAGGAAAAATTAACAGGTGTAATGATGTGCTTCTCGTAATGTTTCGCCGAGGAAAAAAAGTAAGAAATTTTTTTTTACAATTTGGTGTTTTTTAGTTTTTGTGTTTTTGCAAAGATTTTTAGTGTTCCTGGTTGACAGCAGGGCAAACATACGGAAACGCATTTTCGCGATTTTAACTTTAAAAAAATAGCGCATTTTCGCGCATTCAAAATACGGGCCGCGCATTTTGCCGTTTTCATTCGCGCAAACTCTGGTGCCTAAGGTTAAAGAATAGTTTTTATGCATTATCTCTCTGGAAATAATTAATAGAGGTGATTAGAGGGTGCTATAATATGTGCAACTGGGTGACATTCTACAGGCAGCTTCTTGCCAATCTTGTCATTGAATTTTGCTGATTTTTACAGGAATGATGCTCTTGTGTGCCACCCCACTTCTATCAGTTGTCAAAAATTGTGTACCTCTGCATAAAATTTTAAAAAAACGAGACAAATGCTTTAATTAGTACTGTACATAAAACAGAGAAACACCCAAGTTTGGTATTTGAATGTGGCTATGGACACATTGTCCACATGCCCGTTTTGGTGAATTTCCTAGGGCATAAACTACTTGTGTGTTTGAAGCGCACAGATATGCCCAAAAATGTGATGCCATATTCACACCTTATGAGAAAAAAAACCCAAACGTTCAGATATCACTTAAGATCAAAGGTAAATTTAGAAAATGTTAGAAAAAGTAGCACATTATTTTCCTTAATGATTGACTATTCCTTGCGGCAATATCTCACATGGGGAATATAATGGGATGTCTCGCTTTTTGCATCGAAACTCTCATTGACCACCAGTGCCAGCCAGTGCCGCTTAAGGGTGAATGAAGTTAAAGGATGTTAATCAAACCTTTCAGCTTAATGGGCCAATAAGATGATTAAAAACCAGTAAGATCGTAAGAAATTTGTTATTGCAAGGTCATCAACTTTGAACTAAAATATAGCAGGAGACAGTGGAATTTTAAACATTAAAAGCTTAGATCTGTACAATATTAAATAATGGTAAATAACTCACATTTTATATTAAAAGTGCCTGTTCCGTTTTGTCTATCGTGTTCTCTACTGATTTAAGATCCTGACACTTGTAACACTGACCATTAAGTACTGTGAGAAACAAACTTACGGGTTTTATGTTGGACGCGATAATGCAAAGTTGCCCAGCCCTATTCATTACTGTGCTAATATGATGGTCAACAATTAAAACAGTAGTTTTTTTTATCCGTATCTTGAGAAAGAACTGGATTTGAAAGCTGAAATTTTTCAGGATGACAAGGAGAACAATGTGGCCTTTAATCTGATATCAAATTTGCAAACTACTTCTGGGTAAATGCAGGGGGGTCCCAAAGACGATCGGAACAAGGCCACTTTAATAGATCTGTACGATTTTTGAGATTGGGCCACACATTACAACGCTATAACATTGAGTAGCCATCATTGTTTTATCATTTTTGTGTCAAGACTTAAAGGTCATGGTCGATTGTTAATAGCTTCGTCCCCACGGACCCCAGATTTGACCGGAAGGGGGAAAAAAATTTTGGTATCGAAGAAAGCTACTATTTTTCTCATTTACCCCCTGTTACTCTTAGGCTAAAGTATGTTGGTTTGGATGTTTAGAGTGAAATTAGTTTATCCAGGGATAATATCTTCGGAAGTAAAACAAAATTCGGACTTGGCCGCGAGTAGGAAGGTATTTCCCCCGGGGGGGAGCGGATGGGAAATCGGTAGGGATGCGGAAGAGATGAAACAACGCTCCCACAGGGGAATCATTAGGGGCGAAGAGTGGAAACCCCGTCACGCGATCACGTTCATCGGGGCCGGGGATTCCCCAATCCCATGTGCGAAAGTAAATTATTCTCGGATGATGCAAAGCGCTAAGCCGCGGCAGCGGCCGTCTACATCTGATTCAAATATATATTCGGAATAAGAAAGGAAACTAACAGGTGATAATGATGTGATTCTTGTAATTTTCAGACGCGAAAAAAGTAAGAATAGGATGTCAACTTTGTAAGTTTGAGCATTGTTTTTGCAAAGACTTTTTCCTGTTCCTGGTTGACTAGCAGGGCAAACATACGGAAACGCATTTTCGCGATTTTTTACTTTAAAAATAGCGCATTTTCGCGCATTTGCAAAATTCGGGCCGCGCATTTTGCCGTTTTAAATCGCGCAAAACTCTGGCGCCTAGGTTAAAAGAAGAGTTTTATTCATATCTCTCTGGAAATTAAATCTATAGAGGTGGATTAGAGGGTTGCTATAATATGCAACTGAGGACATTCTAAGCAGGCAAGATTCGTGCCAAATCTTGTCATGAATTTCTTGTTTTTACAGGAATGATAGCTCTTGTGTGCCACCCATTATATCAGTTGTCAAAATTGGGTAACCTCTGCATAAAATTTTAAAAAAGAGGACAATGCTTTAATTAGTATGTACATACAAACAGAGAACACCCAAGTTTGGTATTTGCTGTGGCAATTGGACACATTGTCACATGACCGTTTTGGTGAATTTTCCAATGGCATAAACTATTGTGGTGTTGGAAGAGCACAGAGATATGCAAAATGTGATTGCCATATTCAAACTTTATGAGAAAAAAACCACCAAAAGGTCATAATCCACTTTCAATATTCAAAGGTAAAATTAGAAAAGTTAGAAAAAGCTGACATATTTGCTTAATGATTGAATATTTCCTTGCGGCAATATTCAAATGGGGAATAATGGATGTATCGCTTTTTGCATCTGAAAACTCTTCATTTGACACAGTGCCAGTGCGCTTTAATGGGTGAAGTTCAAGGATGTTCATCAACCTGTCAGCTTATGGCCCAATAGATGATTAAAAACAGTAAAGAATCGTAAGAAATGTGTTATGTGCAAGGTCATTCAACTTTGAACAAAATATGCAGAACCGTGGGGAATTTTAACATAAAGCTTAGATTTATGTACAATAAACTAATGGTAAACTCACATTGTATAATAAAAGTGCCTGTTCCGATTTTTGTTATGTGTCTCTACTTGATTCGACCTGACACTGTACACATGCACATTAAGTACTGTGAGAAACAACTTGCGGTTTTAGTTGGACCGATAATGCAAAGTTGCAAGCCCTATTCATACGTGCTAATACTGATGGTCAACAATTAAAACAGTAGTTTTTTATCCGTATCTTGAGAAAGAACTGGATTTGAAAGCGAATTTCAGGATGACAAGGAGAAAAATGTGGCCTTCATCTGATATCAAATTGCACTACTTCTGGTAAATAAGGGGGGTCCCAAAGACGATAGAAACAAGCACCTTTAATTAGATCTGTCCGATTTTTATGGATGGGCCACACATACAAAGCTATAACATTGATTAGCACTCATTGTTACATTTGTGTCAAGACTTAAAGGTCCATGTTTCGATTGTTAATAGCTTCGTCCCCACGGACCCCAGATTTGACGGAAGTGGGTAAAAAATTTTGGTATCAGAGAAAGTACTAGTTTCTCATTTCCCCGGTGAAATTTCGGGGGACTTAAAGTATGTTTGGTTGGGATGTTCTTGGCGAAAAATATGGCAGAACCAATTGGTGGACCAATAAATTACACAGGACTCTATGGGGATGACAAAAAATCACATTTTTAGGCTCTCACTTCAAAACGGGTTGAAATATCGCCAAGAAACTTTACAGATAGAGTTTTTGGGTGAAGGCCATTCTATTCACGATGAAAAATATATCGACTTAAAATGGGCCATCCACCTTAGTGATGTGGTTTGACTCTAGATAGTAATTGTTACTGGTTGTTGGTAGTTATAACAAGTGAACTCTCCATAGAATGTAAAGTGTGTTGAGCGTGCGATTAACATTGAAATCTATAAATCAATCAACCCTGCAAAGTCATTTTTATTATGACAAAAGCGGAATAAAACCAGCATTATCATCCGACGCAATTTTGAACCCGATTGGGAGCTTTATTTCACTAGCTACATGTTGTTCAAACTTTTCAAAATTTCATTTCGGCAGACATGAATTTTCTTAATACATAGACTTACAGATATAAAGATTGGGCGATAGCGAGCACTACACGTAAATGTAGTGCTTGCAGGGATTTTTTGAATTTATTCACGAGGTGATAGCTTGAATGTTCCTACTCAGTTGTCAAAATTGTGTCACAACTGCTTACAAAATTTCTAAATGTAGAGACAATTTGTGTGTGGACTACTATTTATGAATAGATTACGCCCAATAAAACAAATTATCGCCTGTATTGTATTGGCATGGCCATATATATATTGAGTGTTTTCTGTGAACATAGAAGGCATGTTTGGGAGAAAACAGATTTTCTGTGTCACAAAATGAGAATGAAATCTGCAACACTTTCCCTGTCAGGGGTGTATTCAGTCAATCCCCAATGCCACTAGTTTGGGGAAATTTTTCCTCAATAGGGTATGTGATCCACAAAAACCAATTCGTAACCCATAAAACAAAAAAAAACCCGACTTTTACACTCATTTTGCCCCACAAAGCATTAGTACTTAGGGAAATTTTTAGTATATCATGAAGTGTCTTGTGGCTCTAAACTTTTGGAACACTTTTTATTCCCTAAGGTGTGACATTTTTTTTAGTACAGCACAGTTACATTGCAGTGCATGTGGGATTGGGTTCAAAACGCCCTTTGACCTGAGTCATCACATTTTTGACTGCTTGCTCTTTTAAGATGATTTGTTAGTGTAGTGCTATTCTATGTAGTTTCCATGAATTACAAACATCAAATGAAATTCATTTTATTCCAGAGCCACCTGCTTGGAATGTCTCCAGTACCATTTCCCTGGTATTCTATTCTATGGTGGTTCGGAAAATTTTGCAACATTATTGACCATATAATCGGTGACCTATTTGGGACCGCTGTCCTTATTTCATTCCTAGTTTGAGTTAATATAGGATTACAGTTCATTATCATTGCAGTATTATGCCGCCAAATATTAAAAAAAAATTGTTGCAGTATTTTTCTGAAATCCTATCAGGTACACAATGCTGCATGTACTATCAGTTTTGCATTTTTAACAAGTCTGTATCACCTGATTATATTTATCACATGTATCATTTGTTTATTGGGAACAAAAAAATTTAAAAAAAAAACAAAAAGACTTACTGCAGGCTAGTAGTTACTCAGGTGCATAAGGTAGAAATTGTCCCCTGATAAGATATCACTGAAATATCAATAGGTTTGTCATTGTGAGTGGGAAATTATGTAAACTGCATTTTAATGTGTGCATTTTGGTCTGTATTCACAATTTCTTGAAGTGGTTGTATGGAGGTATTATGAGAGGGAGAAGCATGCACGTATATATAAAATGTGGGGATATATATACATAATAGGTATGTATGAAATGTGTATATTGGTGGTTTGTAATTAGCTGAAGTTGACGTACAATTTCACTCCAGGGGTGATTTCACAAAATTAAACCCACTGAGGTCTACCATTTTCTTACAGTATCTCTGATGGCTCATTACATGATGTAACATCAATACCTGCTGAGTGGACTAATCAAAATGACATGTATTAGATCCTTACAAATCTTTTGAGCTTTCTTTCCATATCTCTGATTGGATTAATAGGTCAGATTAACCAATGTTAACCAATCAAATCGGCCGGTAGACCTCAGGGGGTTAAAAACCTATTGTATGACCCATCGTAAGCAAAAACATCGGCAGTTACTGTAGAAATCCCCCTTACTTGCGATTTGCGTTTGACTTTAAGATTGGCTTCCGATGCAGGTCGTTGTTGTAAGTCTTTACTTAACTTCACCCAGCACTTTATTTGCACACTTTGAAAATGGGAGTGGCCTTTTCCAGGCAAAGTGAGCAAACAGTAACTTCACCTTAAGGTGAATCTGCTTTCTTGAGTTGACTCCAAGTTGAAAAGAATAATGATGTGATCAAACTAAATTTTGGTTTGTTGCTCATTCTGATTCAGATACAGACAATTTTAATGTTTTTTAATGTTCTACTTCTTTACTCTTAAATTTTTTGAAAACAAACACTGTAACTTATCATAGTTCTAGACTCATACGTCCATTAAAGATGGGGGTTTTCATGCAAAATTGAGGACCAGAAAGTGGTGCCAAACGTGGAACTGAATAACTGAATACAGGATATTACTATCGCAATCTAAGCACTATTTTGGTTCTTAGAAGGTAATCATGTAATGAGCAAATTCAGAGAGACCGTACGAATGGTGTATGGATTACACCAGAAGATATAGAAGCACTATTTGATTGGTTACTCAGAGGAGCTATCTCATCGTGTCCAAAATATAGCAAATCATCTGTATAAGACTAGGTTTGTTGTGGGATTCTTTGATTGCCGTTTTTCATTTCAAATGTGGACATAAATAAAAATATATATTGAAAAAACAAATATATATAATGGGACTCTAAACAACTACAGTCACCTCCAAAGCACTAGTATGACAGTCTGTCAGAGTTTTTAAGATGGATTACCCACATTGACCAAACTGGGGGACCAGATTGAGTGTTTGGGAAGCTTCTCAAAAGCAACTGACGTATGTGTATACACTATATACTAGGCCTTAACAGTGGGGATTGAAAGCCCCTAAAAATGGCTCAAAGAGGGGGGGAAAATCGAATTGCGAGCAGCGCGAGCCAAAAATTAGGGCGTTTATGACTATGTTGTCGGAACAAAAAAAGGTTAAAATTGCGGTAATAAAAAGACCTACTTTTGCCACATTGCCCCCCACTTGGGGAGGGGTGAGTTTTTTTTGGGAAAAGGCCCTTTTTGAAACACATGTGACCCCCTCACAAAAAAATTCTGGTTATGGGCTGTATATACATAATCTACAAGGGTTGTAAGGTTGAGGTTAGTTGTTCTGACACTTGTCCATCGCTAACTGAACACCTTCCACATTACAAACCTCATAGTGCAGTACTTCCCCTTTTTGTATTCCCCACACAAAACACAGACGGGCGGCCACAATTGACGTGTGACCCCGAGAAATCTCTCATGAAAGTTGGAATAGCCAGTCGCATTTTTTCAATCGCTGTGTTAAAACTACATATCCGATATTTTTTCTACCAAAGTCTTTTAGTAGATAATTTATTCCTCTAAATTAACATTGTAAAATGATACCAAAACACATGAAGGACGTTGTCGGCGAAACCCTTTCTATGGAAAGGCCATGCACCCTCGGTCAATTCTGCCATGCAAACTCAATGATAGATTCACCGTAACCATCACTCCGTACCTTGCCGTATTGATTTCATCGCCACGCCCAGGTTGTTGACCGTTATTTTTCGTACTCACATGTCAATCAAGATTATAAAATTCTCTTCATTGAGAGGTAAAGAATCAGTAGCATATGATCCCTGGGAAAGTTGTCGTCCACTCAGTGAAAAACATGTCTTGAACACAAACTTAACCCGTTTATGGCAAGTAGAGGTGATTGGCCATGCTGCTGTGCATGCATGGTGAATGAAGAACAGGGTTAATTGTCATGTGATTAGTTTTGGGCTCAGTCATTGGCTCTGTCTACTGAAGCGGTTTTACTTGCCAAACTTTGGCTTAATTTCTCTAAACCGGATTATAATGGCTGTAACCCGAATTAGTCACAGAAAGGTCGCGACGGCTTTACTGGGGAATTACATGCATGATGTTAAAGGCATGTATTCTGGCAAGGGAGACTAAATTAGTCCTGGGTTTAAACCAGGGTTAGTCATACACGAGTGGGCTTTTTCCTTCCAACATACTCTGAAAATGTACTGTAACAGGATGAGAAAATTTCCTCGGGCTGTTCAGCCCATCATTGAGGAGGACTTTCTCACCCGTACATTTAACTTTCACAGTATTTGAAAGGAAAAAAAGGTCCACTCATAGATAACCCTGGTTTAAACCCAGTTATAAAGTTAGACTCCCTTTAGATACCAGCCTAAGCTTTAAATCTAACATAAGGCAGGGGACAAAGTGGAAAGTGAACTAAAGAGCGTGAGTAAAAAAAAACTTGACACGGATTGGTCGCCATTTTGAGTTTTTAAATAATATAATTTTTTTTTTTTTTTTTTTTAAAAACTTATTTCATTATCGAATTTGACTCCAAAGATAATTCCAATCGGTTAAGTATAAGCCGATCTACAGTCTTTTGAATCAAGTAGTACGGTTTTCACCATCACGATTCCTTTGAATGCATGGCGCCCGACAAAGCAAATGTGATTCAGTGGGACAGTGCAGAAACACGACTGCTGGATTCAAACGAACTAACTCGGTCATACCTAACCGATGTGAATTGCTCTTTGCAGCAAATCAAACATAATGAACTAGCTTTCAGATGATATCACACATGTTAGATATATGTCAGATTGAAAATGGCAAAATGAAGTACACAATCAGGGTCAAGTTTTTTTTACGCCCCCTGTATAAATGGAATGGATTGGTAGCATTGCCCATCTAATAACCAACACAATTAGTCTCGAATACTGGGCAAAATGTGATGCGATCTGGGAAACCCACACATGGGGTGGGAAATTTATATTTGAGATTTTACTATCACTGCAGAGTTTGAAATATAAGTTCCATAAACTGTTTTACTTCTTTCTTCTTTGATACACACATCAAAAGTGACGCCTTATTACTCTGTACAAAAATAAAGTACAATCTAAAGATTTTAAGCATTTCTTATTTTTTCCCAAAACTGTTCTGTGCGACATGTGGCGGGTTTTTCCCAGATCAACATAACAAATACTAAAATACGTTTCTAGAAGGTCAAGGAGGTCTACCCAGATGAAGAGCTCTTAACCATAGTCTGCATATCGATGATGACCCTAATGTCTGCCACATGACACTATGATATCATAAGCAAAGTACCCGGTTCACTTCTGATGGTTGGAGTGCATTTTCTATAATATTTGTTTGATATTGTAAGATTTATTTAGGGTGGTGCAGTAGATGTGATATTTGTAAACAGGGGAGTAGGGGACTACATAGAACAGTGGGACATTTGTTGTTTTGTTACCAAATTGCATATTCCATTGGACGATATATCTCATATCACCCTGTTTGTGCATGGGTATTTTATGACGTGTAGATTTTACACAAAAAAGTGGACTTAGTTGATAACTCAACAGAACTGATGTGATCCATCCATACATGTTAATGCGTATGGCCTGTTTTTGTCTGATTCATTTAACTCAGTGAAATTGTCAGCAGAGATCAAACCCTTTAGTGTAATCATACTGGGCTATCAGGATAATTGCCTCTATTTGTATTCAAATAATGGTCTAATAATGACCTACTAATTTACCCAAGTTGAGGCAAATTTTGCTAGGTGTGAAAAATGAGAGGACAAAGTGAATGTTCTTTTTTAAATTGGGGGATGCTCTTTAGGTCAATTTGTAACATTTTGTCCTAGGGGAAGTTGGAAGGCTTGACTGGGAGGATCCCCCTGTAGTACAATTGCTCATGGCCCTCTTAAAAATAAAACCCTCTACCTGGGAACCTGGGCTGTAAGTAGCCCAGATTTTGCTTCAGTTGTTTCATTGTTTTAGCACAGTGTAGCTCAACCAGTGCTAAGCCAGAGTGAGACAAAAAATAGGCAATCTGGCTGGAACCTGCCCTTGATTTCTAGACAAAAATGTTCGCCTCTAGGCTTGTTTTTCTATGAACGGTAACCGCGTTATCACTGGTCTGTCAACAAAATCATTGTGGCTGCATGTAACTACAAACTACAAGGCCAACTCTTTACTGATAAATCCTTGTGTGGGGGCCCAGGAAATTTCCAAGCACGGTCTAGTGAAAGGGTGGTGTAGACTACTCCTCCCACAATGAATAAAATTTGTAAGCATATGTGAGACCTGAGATGAAAGCTTTGGGCAAACACCTTGTAAAGCATAACTCTGCTCCCCACATGCCTCTTTGGTGCTGTCACGGTTTTCTTATCATATAGCAACTGTGCGCTTTGGTTATTAAGTAAAATATGTAAGAATATTAAAGGGAAAATTGTTGCATTTTATAGTATATGTTGAAGTTTGGATTTTTTCTTAGTGTTGTATTTGTATGCATGCAATAGTATCAAAAAAAAAATTTTTGCCCAAAAGTGTTAAAACAACACTAACCTGCCATCTTTCTGTCCACACTAAGTTGTTTGGCCGGGAATAAACTCTTTGAAATGGTTGATTTTTTCTCCCTTTCAATTTCCTTTTTATTTTTTACATGCTGCTCCTTTTCTTTAATATCATTTACAATTGTAAAGTAGAGTGGATCAGAATTTGTGACTTATTTTATTTTAACAATTACAAAGCAGTGAATACATTCCTTTTTTGACACAGTTCCTCCAAAATAATACCATTGTTTTCAAGTCCAATTGTAACTTGGGTGAGCAAATCAGTCAGTAAAAAAATAAAACATGCTTTTAGGGGCACTGCATAAGAAAGGGGTCGGCCCGTAAGACCACCCATTTCCACCTCCATCAGTTGGGTCCAAATTGAAGCATAATTCATGTCTTAAAGGGTCCCTTTTGGGAAACTTTTGCCTCGGAAGCTAAAATTTCAGTTTCCAAACCCTGCATATTTCTCAAAATTTCAGTTCCTAAGGCCCTACTTTTGAAGGCAAAATCAGTTCAAGCCAAGCCCATTCCAAGCCAATTTAGGGCTGCACTTCTAAAAACCTGAATAAAATTGAGTCGCTGTTCCAACTTCCAAGTGCCCAAGTAAAAAAGTTGAAGCTCTTGAGAGTCAAGAAAAATACATGTGCTGTTGAGTCAACTGGGGATGAATTCAGTTTCTTTCCTTCTGCCACCACATCCTTCAACCTGCAGTTTATTCCGTTGAGGCTGCCCAAATTCATAGGGTTGAGGCATGATCCTAAATTCTTTCTTAACTTGTGTTAGCATCAGGCAATTGTGTCCTTTTGGTGCAGAACAATTTTCTTCATTCACACACAATGCGATAAATTGCCGTATTCAAACTGTCTGGTAAATAAAAAAGATAAACCCTTTGCTGGTTTTTAACGAAAGGCGTTTGTACAAAATTTAAACAGGTATTGTAACTCAAACTGCAGTCCATTTGTAATATGCATGGAGATTTGAAGGTCAGTCATGGTTTTGTATTGTAATACAGAATGTGTTTCAGTGTGGGCTTACATTTTGTTGAGGTCAAGCGTTTTGCCCGAAATAGAGGCTCGCGCCCTTATTTTTAATCGATTGCTTTTCGTACAGGTATAACTGTAATATGTTGTCCATTCAGTCTGTCTTCCAGTTGAAGATCATCTTTTTTGTCATTACCGTATAAGGTTACAAATGTCAAAGTCTGGGTTTAATTGTGTGTTGAATAATGGAGCATACTATTAGTGTTATAACTGTGCACTATCTGGTTTTGAGGTCTTTTTTTTTTTCAATTGGAAATTTTGGGTTGGGAATTTTGAGACCAAACCAAATCCTGATGATTTAAAATTGACTGAAAAATGTTTTTGTGCAAAGTTGACTTTGATTTCATATCTGTCAACATTGAGAAATAATTTTAAAATCAGAAATAAATATTTTTCTTGTGAAAATGTCCATGTGGTTTCTTGAAATTTTGTGTTGTTCTTGTTTCTGTTCTATCTCTCTTCCCGGTATGTAATGGAACAGCCGAGGGGCCACTTTTTTGTCTTTGCCCTGAGCCCTTGCTCGAGCAAGACAAGCACTTTTTCTGTATGTGTATGTAATGTATAGTAGAAGGTGTGTCGGGCGGTTTGGTTATAGTGTAATTGTTATCCCCCTCCCCAAACTTCAGCAGTGCAGCCAAACTGGGTCAGAAGAACCCCGGCCCAAGGTTTATTAATTGGTATACTCTGATTGGGGTGAGAGGTCATGAGGGCAGATTAAAGAGACATTCTTTTGAAATCTTTCATTCAACCATTTTTTTGCCACAATCAATGCTACAATCACCAAACATGCTCAGAAGAACCTCTGCCAAATGCTGAACCAAGGCCCATAGGAGGTGTACACAGATTGGGGTCAAAAGTTATTGTGGTTGGATTAAAGGCCATTCTGTCATTTTCAGCTGAGTTGTTTTGTAATTGGGTCTCTCACTTTCCAAACGCAGCCAAACGTGGTCAGAAGAACACTGCCCAGGTTCAAAATGTGATGTACTAGATTGGGATCAAAGGTGGGGTGGGCCAATTAATTGGAACATCTTTGAAGAATCTACAAACTATGTGGTGTGTTTTCTGGCAGAAGGCCCATTTCATGATTAGTGCCTACTTTTTGAATTTTGTCTTTTCTTTCCTTTCCTTCCTACACTGTAAAAAAAATGTTCTAAAAAACAGTATTTTACTGTCGAAACGTGCACATAACTGTAAAAGGACGCGTAAACTGTAAATAATGGTAAAAAAAACCGTCGTTTTGACTGTTGTGGAGTCCCAAGCTGCCATCCCAACGCTGTTATTTATGTATTTCGTTTCTTATTTACAAAAGCTGGGGAGACATTCAAATGCACAGCATTGCCCTCCCATGGTACCCGGAATGCGACCTTTTTAACTTGTAAGCCCATGTTCAAAATTATCTGATCAGAGTATATGCTTGGTTTTACCATTCTCCCTATGTGCTCTACCCTCCCATATTAAACCACTTGTTTCCGACACGTTTTATAGGTGCTGTGATATCATAACATGTCTAAAATGACCATTTCTGGTGTAAACTGGAACTTCATGTTATTTTTATCATGGGATCCCTCATTTGTTTCAGGAGGTCAAAGGTCACATCCAAGTCCAACGGTCATGTGAGGTCAAGTGTAAGATCTGCTGAAAATGTAAAATTGAACCTCATTTGAACAGTTTAAGTTCAATGGAACCAACTTGGTTTATGAGTTACATGCAAACCTTCATTTGTTTATGAGGTCCAAGGTCACATATCAAGGTCAACGCTCAGGGTAGGCCTATCCCCCCATTCACTAACCGCGACGGCAGGCGACCAAGCGGTCCGAGACCGCTGTATTTTTTTTATCAGCTGCCATTTTTCACAAGCACATTTCCCTATTCTCTATTTTATTTTTGTTAGAGAAATAAGAAGACCCACATTGTATAAGATAAAAACAATTTAAAGACATAGCTTTTCTTGTGTAAGTATGATATGCAATGCAAAATTCAGTGTGTTGGATATGACATTGTCCGTTCACGTTTACCCACATTTTTCAGTGGTTCTTAAAACAAACATCAATTATTTCCTGTTAGTCAAGAATATTGTCAATGATTAATTTATGTTCCTAAGATTATGGAATAAACATTATTGTTATTGCTTACTCTAACTTTGTTTACATCAAAATGGATGCGGAGCACTGGCATTGTGTCCTTTACCCCTATTTTTGTCCATCCACCATATTTTAAATGTGAATTTGGTTTAACAAGAATGAAATACTCCACTTGTAATATTATTTTTTGAAATACTATTGGAAGAGCTTTATCTGGTACACCCTACCATTAGGATCTACAATCTTTTAAAGGGCTGGGCAATCATTTCAATTTGTCCGTTTTTTTCACTTTTGTGACATTAGTCACATCCAAAACAATCTTCTGTCATTGCTCAAAGATAAATATTCCATTAGTGTACCCAATTTCAGTTATGTTGTTCGGGCATTTGGTTCACTAAAAAATCACAGCAATGAGTTATGTGTCTATATGCTCTTTAAATAATGCCAGACACTAAAAAGGTGTCCGTTCACAACCATTTGTAACATCATCAAAAAGGAGCATTGGATAAAATACCTATCTAACTCATCAACTTACTTGTTTGATTGGCATTTTCACATTATATGGGTTATATTTATAATGTCATTTAGGTTTTGGGTATTCAGACCATTTCCATTTTTAAATATTTCATAAAAACATTGTTCTTGAGCCTTGCTCTATGCATGGGATTATAAAAATAATTGAAGCAAAGAGGCCAGAAAAAAACATTTTAAAATTAAAAAATGTGATAGGTACTGTCAAAAACTTTAGTTGAGACTGAATAAAAATAATTCTTCAGATTAAACAACTACTCTTAAGATGCTAGTCCGTTCACAAAATAATTCTTCAGATTAAACAAATACTCTAAGGATGCAATTGTCCCGTCCCAAGAAGAAGGTCCATCCACACTAAAACTAACCAATTATAATATGATCCCAAAAAAGTGTTTTCAAATGTTCGACTGTGACTGTAGGAACTCTTTAAAGGGGCATTCGTGATTCAGCACCTTCTGTTTTATTTGCATTGATCACTAGAGTACTCCTTCAGAAAAAACTTATTCTCAAAATCTGAGCTGATCCCGATCTTGCGGTTTTGTGTTATGAGCAATTGTTTGTTTCCCACAGTCCCATAGGCTACTGTGCTGTAATTTCTGTCCGTTTGCGGACAGAAAATACAAAATTGCGAATTTCTTACAGATGCGACCGAATTTGCACGTAAGATTTGGCACACATGGATTACTATGGCTAACGGTTCAGATGATATAAAAATCTCAATATTTTTTAGGTAAGTCGGGGGGACAAGGCTGTGGATCACGAAATGCCCCTTTAAAATGTTAAATCTTGAAGCACTCTTTGGTTAAAAACACTTTTATTCAACATCATTAGTTGTCCGTTCACATTGTAATATGTCACATCCAACTTTTTACAAACATTGATATCAATTATCTATTTATCCTGGCCAGCTGGCATTATTTGTCCCTATTACCAATACCAAGAGGTTTAAACCACTGAATTATCAAAGCCACACATTGATTATTTTCAGTGTGAAGTAAACTATTAGTAGTCAATTCCCATTTTTGGTCACAAAATGCACCTTGAATTTGCTATATATCTATGAAATAACAACCCAATTTATTCAAATTTGTCCTAGAGGAACCCTGGGGTATACTTTCTGTTGCCCAATGTCCATTATCATTATATGGACAAGTCAATGTACATAATTCATTTGTAATTTAGAATTCATTTTTCAACAAAATTACCAAAAATGAAACAAGTAACCTTTGAATTTTTTATTTCAGAGGGGTTGATACTTTAAGCTTGCAGAGGTATGTTTATAAAACCTGTAGCTGTGGCGAAGAAATGAGTAGTACCAACTTTTAAAACTCATTCTTTTGAAAAATGACCCCCTCAGTTAACAAAAAGTGGCGCCTAATTGTGGAAATTAGCCCATCCAAGGCCCATCTGGTGCTAAGTTAAAATGTATAGTTTGCTATATTTCTACAAACCTTTTTTTTGTAAACCAATGGTCTGTCCTAGTTGCGTGAATAGAAACTGATACAATTAAGTTACAAGCATGTGGTCATTCGGGAAAAGGGTAATCTTATTTACTGAACTTGGGTTTGGCATGTGGCAAATATTTTTTTTTTAATTTAAGAACCTCAGAATTGCTCTTTGCAATGATATGTGCCTTTATTTTGTAACTTCTGAGATGTTTTTTATGAAACCATGACAAAATGGAGAAAAATTCTTTTTTAAACTTTGGCATGTATGATAGTGTGTTTTATTGGAAAGAGGACATTCTAACCTTTATTTAGATATATGTTTTGATTATTAAACTGTAGTTTTCCTATTGTCACTGAACCCTAATACTTGTGTTGGAAAGGCTTACCTCTTCCCCTCGTGTAACATTAACTTGAACTACTTAACAAAAGAAGAATATGAGGGTGACACTCCCCTTTCTGTAACGTACTAGACTGAACCAAAAACATTATTTCTTTAAAATCATATATGTGTAAATGGCACTTTTTTACTCTTAGCACAGCAATCAAGCTTTTTGGTTGAGTCCCGCCCGGGGGGGGGGGGGGGGTGGGGGGGGGCACTCCTATATATCTGAAGTGACTGGTACGGCCCGTAGCCATGAATTTATGTTGGTGGGGGGGGTGCGGATTTGCCAGAAGCGGACCTTTCGCGTACCAACAACCAATTTTTGAGACCCAAAGTTTTTTTAACCTAAGGGGGGGGGTTAGTTTAGGTAAAACATGACATCATCACAGCGTTGGAAAACTAATAACGCAGCCATACGTAATGCAATTGATTAACCAGCTGCTTAGTCCTCATAACCATGCACCACAACCCTTAAACAACATAATTTAGGCAAGTACCAAAATTTAATATGGACACACGGACCTTCGATCTGGCAAAGCTGACTCTTCGACATCATAAAGCGGACCTTTTGTCATTTTTGGGGGATGCGTTGCACCCCCGCACCCCCTCCCCCCTGGCTACAGCCCTGGACTGGTATGTGCCTCGGTCATCAGGTGAAAAATAGGAGCCTTTTGGTAAAACGTACCAGAAAAAAATAGGCGTTCATTCATTCGGTCCACAAACCCACTTGAATAAAAATGGGAGCCAATGAGGGAACAACCTGAAGTGCCTCTCTTCCAAGTTCAAATTGCCATATAAAATTATAACATTGTTCAACATGTGCGGTTGCGCACGGGAATTTTGAAGTTGGATTTTAAAATTCTTTTTAAAAGGTTCATCTTTTATATTGCAACTTGTGAAAAAAGTGGGTAAGGCAGGAAAGAAGAAAATGGGGGGTCATTGTAGCGAAGATTTTAAAAAGGGGTCATTTGGTATCATCCCGCGTAATAGACAGCAGCACAAAGACGGGGCGGGTCATATAAACCATTTCCGAGCAAATCCTGCGTAAGCGTAGTGGAAGTGCCCCCCGGGCCTCCCCCTCCCTAGTGGTTGAGTCCCTTATAACTAAAAAGTAGTTTATTTCATAATAGCTCAGATGTTCATTTTTTTCACACTTGACCCTGCGTTATTTCGCAAAGCACGATCTTTGTTACCAAGCTCCCAAAGACTGAGACGCACCTATAGGCCTACATAGCAAGTGAGAACACATAATTTTGATGAGGTAAGATCTGGTTAAGTGTAGAAAGGGGCAAATTTATGTGAAGCTGTGAATAGGACCAAAAAACCACTAAGCAAATATATTTTGAATATATTGCTGTTTCTTGTTTTCTTTTGGTACCCGAAAAAGATGTTATTTCAACATATCTAGAAGAATTCGTGGGTTGTCAGTGTCGTAATCAGACATTTTCAAATTGGGTGGGCAGAAGGTACTGGATGCATTTTCTGAGGCAATTTGAGTCCTTCTCCATAGACACTGTACCAACGGTCAGTTTATTTGGAGGGAGAAGGGTTCTGAGCAGGGGACACAAGCCCCCCCCCCCCCCGTGTTTACGCCATTGCGGGGCACTCCTCATATTGACAAGGGGTATTATCTGTGTCACGGTCCATCCTTAAAGGTGCAACGAGAGATTTTTGAGGCACCCAAATATTTGTCATAATAATAGATTAGACACTCAATAGATTTCTGACATTGTATTGGCCTACAGAAGATCCTTAAAGAGAGAAATAAGGCCAGGCGATTTTGATTTGCTATATTTCAATATAAAAATATGTGAAGTTCGTATTTGCTCCTATACGGATAATTAGAAAATTTCACAATTTTTGTACCAATTTGAAAGAAACATTTCGTAGCTTATCCTTCAGATGGGTATAGTGTGATGGAAAAGCGTTACAATTAATGCATAAAATCAGAATTTTCACATTTTTTAGAGACACCGTTATGTGAAATCTCTCGTTGCACCTTTAAAGCTACCCTAAACGGATTTTCGAGCTGGACATTTTCACCAAGCGCAATTAGCTTATACATGTTACCCTAAACAAGACTTGCTGGACTTTCCACCCCTAAGAAGAGTCAGTATGTGCAAGAGCTATACCTTAATTAACACATTTATGCAATTATTATACCCATTTTAGTAAAACACATGTAAAAACATATCCTTTCAACCTTAGGATTATTACAAAGATTACTACCGTCAGTGTATTCACACCACAGACTATCTGGGAGCAGTGGCGTAGCCCCCCCCTACCGTGTGGGGGGACAGGGGGAGGGGAAGTTTCGGGGTGGGTGGGGGAAGTTTCCCTTCTGCCTCGAAAAAGCGGACGATAGGACCACAAAATATGTAATTTTCATTCTCTTTGACAAATTTCAGCCTAACATATTTAGAAAAAAATGTAATAAATGTGCAATTTCCACGCGCTGATGCGAGGAATTTCTTCGAGACGAATTACGACCCCCCCCCCCCGATTCACTGCCTTGTACGCCATGCCTATAGCGTCTGAGGAGCGGCTTCGTGTAAATCAGAAAATATCTGGGCTAATTTAGTTTTTCAACCAGAAGAATATCTGAGGAAAACTGGTGTTTCAACCAGGGAAATTCCGGGGGAAATGTAATGAATATTTCAAGCCAGGGAAATCGAGGTTGGTGGGTAATTACGGCAAATTATGAGATAAACCGCTAACACAGTCACAACAAAGGAGTTGAGGACTTATTTCTGTTCTCTTTTAGATTGTTATGACAATTATGTTCACCACGGGGAAGGGGGAGAGGGGCGCACTCATATATGAAGTGACGGGATGTGCGGATTGGACTCTCAAAAGTAGGGGGCATTCGCTGAGGAACTCTTTAAGGGAAAAAAGGGGTCATTTGGTGAGGGAGGGATGCAAAACTGTGGGGTCAATCACTGAGCCTCTCACAAATTCTTACCATCAAAACCCCTACCGTGTGGGGGACAGGGGGAGGGGGAAGTTCAGGGGTGGGGGAAGTGTTCCCCCCTGCCTCGAAAAAGCGGGACGATATTGGCCCAAAATATGTAATTTCATTCTCTCTTTGACTAAATAATTTTTTTCAGCCTAAATTTAGAAAAAATTTAGAAAATGTGGCAATTCCACGCGCTTCTCAAATTCTTACATTCAACTACAGTTTATATTGTTATAACATTAAAGGGGCTTTCTGTGAGAGCATGAAATAACATAAGGGGGGTCATTCAGGGACATTTGATTAAAATGGGTGGCAATCAACTGAGGATAAAGGAGGAAAAGGGGGGGGTCTTTCAGTGACAGGTTAATAAAAAAAGTGGGTCTTTCATTGACAGAAGGGTTAAAAAAGGGGGTCTGTCAATAGTGCGCAATTCCCGTCACTTATTTGTAGGAGTGCACCCCCAGGGTGTTCACATTAGCTAAATAATACACTCATTATTATAAACTCAAAACAACGTGTATGATCTTCACTGCTTTTAAATTGGTTTTCAAAGTGTATTTTATTCAGTGTGCTGAATTTAAGACCGAGTTTTCGTAACAGATCAGGAGAATCAGAAGAAAAGAAAATCTGCTGTGTTGTTTTTTTTAAAAGTAATATTGTGATTACCGTGTAATTATACATCCTAAACACGATCTACAAAGTGAAAAAAAACATACCCTAAGTTTTGATTTTGTTATTGATACATGATGTTTGTTTGAGCAATGTATACGCCGGTGTATACGCGTACATCGATCGGCTGATCTCGAAAAAGATCTATTACGCGTTTTTGTTGTAGCATATCCAAGCTTGGAATACAAGCCACCACCCCCCCCCCTCCCCGACAAAATATAGGGAAAAACGATTTTAAGATATAGAAATATGGGGTGTGGAATTGTTATCTTTGAAGAAATAGCATGAGGAATCCCTATTTTTTGACAGGAAAGGGCTGCAAAAGAGTACCAATAAGAACTTTTTGGAGTAAAGAGCACTGCAGCGGTTTTATGTAATATACAAAAGATTGAAAAATGTGATATTTTTAAAAACTATAGCAAAATATGGTATTTTTATGGCCATTTTTGTATTATTACATAATCTTACAAGCGGAGCTCTTATTCGAATGTACAGATATCAAACATTATACACTATTGACTATTAGGGCCTATAGATTAGCCCAAGTACTAAAATTAGCGGAAAAAAAATTACTGTAAATTGTAGAGAAAAAAAAAAAACTGGCGCAGTTTTGCCAACAAAATTCCAACTGCCAATCAAAATACAGCTTGTACAGGTTTCCAATCACAATTAACTAAACATTTTACAAGTTACTTGAACTGAACGTTTACAGTTGTAATTGTATAGGCCTATGTTTACAGCAAACTAGAAAGCATTACAAAATATTTTGTAGTCTATTTGTGGATAGGCTAATACTTTAAAGTTAGTGCCAATTTATTCTGCAAATCACAACCTAGCTCTGTAATAACTCGCCCCATATATATATATCTTTTAAGTGTTTTTGATTGGATTTTAAGCGGGATTCGTGACCACAGCCTCGTCCCCCCGACCTTACCTAGATTTTTATATTCATTATGACCCGTTGTTGCGTGGCCTATATAAAGTAGTAGGCCTAGTATGTGTGCCTAATCTTCCGTGCATAGCATCAAAACCCATCGCCAGAATCAACTGGCATTTTGGGAAATAAACTTTCTCGGGCATTATTACGTGAACCCTTAACAAAGAATGAGGGTGCTGACCCCGGGGGGGGGGTTCTCACTTTTGCTTTGGGAAGGGATGTGCGGCGGGTGTTTGAACCACTACTCCGAAAAATACCAAAAAGGACGGATTGGCGATCCTTCATTAATACCTGCTTTGGTGAAGGTTTTTTTGGGGCGAATAGCCCCAAAACCCTTGCGGGAAACAACTAACTGTTAAATGTATTTTGGCGCCATCTTGTTGGCAGCAAAGCACTATTTTCACATTTGTGGTTGTAAAACATTGAAAATCACTTGCAACAGAAATACAACCCTTTCATATACAATTAAAAGACAAAAAGGGGGACCGTTTCAATTGCCAAAATCGCTTTTGATGAATGGAAAAAATGCAACCCTTCTCGGCGCCACATCCCCGTACCCCTTTTCATACGAAATATTTAGCCCCCCCGGGTGCTTTAGACGGGGTGCTGCAGGATTACCAAAAATACACCTTATTTTGCATGTTTTTTTTTGTAACTGTTAATTGCTTATAGATGCTGGAATAACTTGACATTTACATGGGAGTTTTTGCTGTATTGAAGCCTGAAGAGCCTTGGTCATAGCAATTTTTAATGACAATGAAAAATGATGAACAGTTGCTAAAATTATTTCGTTAATGGTGTGATGAATGGCATATATTTATGCAAACACTCAAATAGTTTTTTTTGTGTAAGTAAAATTGTTGATTACAGTTTTTTTGTGGAGGTATAGATTGTATTTCAGTGTTTTTATACAAATTTATATTGGATCTGTACAAGTTTATTTTCCACGTGTTTAAGTGGTGCAAATAATCATGCCAGTTGGGCGAAGTGCCAGACGTGCCTGTTATATCATGCATATTCAGCAAGTATGACATTTCTTGACAGCTGACATCAGATACGATGGTCGAGTCTACTATTTAGGTACTAACAGTAACTTGAACAAGAGTATAAGCTAGTATAGTGACTGTGCACGATTTATACCATCATTTTTTCAATCAATTCACATACACTAGCTTGTTTGTTTGTAAAATGTTACTTTATCTCTCAATTCTTGACTATTTTCGGTGTTTTAATACTTCTGCCATTGCGCGGCGGGCATACATTGGTGCCCAGCAACCAAACAGATCCGTTTTCATAAAATTCCATACACTATCATGTTTGTTTGGAAAATGTTAGTTATCTCTCAATTCTTGGCTTTTTTCGGATGTTTTAAATATTCTGCCATTGCGCGGGGCTACTTGGTGCCAGCACCCACATGTTCTTGTTCTTATTGCACTTGTTGGCAGAATTGAGGGGGATTATGAAAATCAATGTAATAGAGAGGGGCGGTACATTAGACCATTTCATCAAGGAGAGGGGACAGTGAAATGTTAGATTGGAAATTTCATACAATCAGAGGAACACTTTTTTTTTTAAACTAGAAGCGATTATTACTGAATGTGATTTTTTTTTCACTAAAAAGTCCCCCTCCGCGTAATAATTACGCCAACCCTCTGAGCATTCTCTTTGCAAATAAATCCTTGTTTCATTTCTTCTTTTTGATACCTGCCTAAATTTATACATTAATGAGGGATTTCAGGATACTTGTGTAGGACCAGATGTAATAATCTGTTTTATGACTGGCAACGTTCATGATAGTCCTTTGTTCAAGCTAAAGTTGTTTCTATTTGGAGACATACAAGCTGACGACAATGAAGACTTTCAATAACTATATTCTGTCAAAAAAAAAAAAAAAAAAAATTATTTCGTGTCAGAGGTCACCCTTGTTTTTTGGTGACGGAAGGTTGAGCATTATTCAGAACATTGGGACGATTTCAGTACCACAATTGACGGGGAAATGGCACAGAAAACGTGGGACCTTGCGAACAACGTTGAACTGATCCAGAGCATTGATAGATCTACAAAGATGACAGAAGCAACAGCATAGGATACTGGCAGCGAAGCGTGGACGAAAGAGTAATATTAGAGCTTGTTTGTTTTGTGTGTGCGCTGACTCATCATTAAAGGGGGATGCCCGATTTTAAGGATTGATGTTTTTCATCTTGATAGATTGGCCTTCACTCCAAAACCCATCTATAAAGTTTCGCGCCGATATTTCAATCCTTTGATGCGAGAGCTAAAAACGTGATTTTGTCAGTAAGTACTGTGCTGTGTAAAAATTAATATTGGTCGACCAAAAAGTTGTACATTGTCACGCTTAACTTCCAACCAAATATCATGTGCTCTAAGATTTCACATGGTAAATGAGAAACTAGTACTTTTCTTCTGATACCAAAATGTTGACCAACTTCCGGTAAAATCTGGGGCTTCTGGGGACTAGGCTATTAGCGTCGGGCCATGGCCTAACAACATCTATGATCTAGTCCGGATGAGCATGACTCCTCATATTACAATTATCATAATGCATAACTTAATCAATCACGGAGGAGCATGCCAAATAGTGTGTACGATAGACAAAATTTTTGTCTAACATGCTCCAATAATTTTCTCGCTTCATGCGAATAAATATTACCCAATTCCATCTTGAAAGTATTTCTTAGAGTGTTATCAACACACAGGATAGTTGTAAATATCTTATAACTTTATGAGTGAAATTTAATGAAATTCAAGACTTGTACTTAAGATTCAGACTGGTGACTAAGTCATGGTTGTATTGCAGGTCTGCTTATGAAAGCTTAGATTGTATTTAAAATTGGATTATTATGGTTGCTAAGGTGAAGAAGAGTGTTTAGCGGAAAGCACCGGTTGTTATATGAAAATTGGAAGGTGAATGTTGTCAGTGGTCGAAATTGAAGGATACACAAAAAATGTCATAGCTGAGCTAGCTGGGACTTCACATATAGACGGTTAAAGTTCATATGTTAAAGAACGTAGTGAGAGTCCAATTTTTATTGGGGATATCTGTTCATGACACGCCCACAAACGAACTCTACAAACATCGTTAGAATCATTGAAAGCGCACACTGCTTAACCCTAACACGGACGAGCGGCAATGAGAGCCAACGAAACGTGTGGTACCGGTGGAAAATGTTTTCGTGGCATCTCGGGCTGTCAACACTATTTTTTGGTAGCGCAAATGACTCTCATTGGGCCTCATTGCATTGGGACGTCTTACCGGTAAATGACGCGATGTTCCGAGTTGCATTTGGGCCGTCTTTACGGAAGGACGCGATGTCCTCGTTGCAATGGGGCGTCTTTACGGAAAATGACGCGATGTTCCTCTGCATTGGGGCCGTCATTCACGGAATGATGCTGTGCTTTTCACTGCATTTCGGACGGTTTTGCCCGCAGAAGGCGCCAAGTTTTATCAGGCGGGTGACACTGTGTACAACTGCCCCTAGACAATTTCGATTCGATGGTGATAGCGACCATTTTCGATAAGCTCTTTTTTTTAATTATGCAAAACGTATTCATGACGTAAAACCGGGAGCATTGAGAGCATAAAGCGCCACGCAGGACTATGATGTAGCGTAATTGCGCCACTCACGACTGGCGAAATATAAGCTACAAATTTCAGGCAGATCAGTGTGCAGTACTGCACCTTATTATTTATTTATTATTTACCTGTTTTTATGGCTTCGCACGCGATGTTCCTCGTTGCATCTGGGAGTTATTCCGGTAAATGGGCGATGTGTTTTGCGTTGCATCTGCGGCCGTCTTTCGGGAAAATGACGCCGAGGTTTTCGTTGCATCTTGGGCCGCGTAGGGAAAATGACGCGTGGTTTCGTTGCATATGGGCCGTTATTGACTTTTACGCTACTTATTCTGTGCGGGAAAAAAAACGGCCGAGATGCAATGAAACGGCCGAGATGCAAAATTTGGCTCTCGTTGCATCTGGCCGTTAAAAATAAAAATAGATTGCTTTCGTGCATTTGGGCCGTCGGTCGGCAAAAACGACCGGTCGAGGTATAGGGTTAAGAAATTAACCTTAGTTGGGATCACTTGTTTATAGCGCATACTAAAGCACAGAAAGCTTGGCTTTGAGCCAAATTCTCAAATTATATTTCATTCTCATTTTGCTCATAATAATTTCGTAGAAACTTAGTTACAATTTGTGTTGCAAATACAGCGAAGTCAATTAGCAAAAATGTCAGTTGGTTTATTTACATCGTTTTAAGTACTCTTGACAATCTTATATGACAAGACAAAACCACCCACTTCTCAAAACATTTCCCATCCATGACGTCGTTCCATTATACCGTTTTGCAAGTTTCGATATTCCCTATTTCTCAGTCACTTCAACGAGCTATCGGAAACCTAGTGTCACAGCCGCATTGTCTTCCACTGATTGTACTGTCATCCACAACACGCTGCAGAGTGAATTGTTGAATAGATCACCACAACAAGCATTCATGCATGGTGTGAGTCGTAATAAGCACATAGTGCCTCGATTTGTCGGTGGTTTTTGAGGATCTTTAGCGTGTTATCGCAATTGGAAGTAGCGGTGCCCGGCGGGTGGTTAACTAGACTCCTTCAACTATTGTTGAGGGTCCGGTAAAAGTTTGTTCGTGCATGCCAAAGAAAGGCCACCATTGTGTGACAAATCCTGGTCATTGTATTTCCCGTCACTAATCCACGCAAAACCAAAGGACCATTTTTGGCTTGCACCACACAGCCAGCTTTCCAAGTGAGCCACAAATAGTTCAGTCTGCAGGTGCAAGCTGGTGTCACAAGTTTTTGGGCCGAATCCTGTTGCTGAAAAGAAGTCGTTTAAGGACACATTTTTCACTATAAACTTTGTTATTTCTGCTAGTTAAATAAGAAACCTCTCCTAAATACTACAATTAAATTCTTTCTTACCCACCTCATTTGAATTTGTGATTAAATTTTTTTTTATTTTTTTTGATTGTTCTATCATGATAGGTTGTAGACCACCTACCGAGAACATTGGAAGGTTTATTGGGACAAACACAGGTGCAAAAAGAAAAACGCAACCTTGTTTTGAAACGTTGCCGCTGTCCTCGTATCTTCCCCAAAGAAAACCATGCTTGACTTTCTGTTCGTGCACAACAGAAACTCTAAACATCATCGATACATTATAAAGACGGCATTCGGCTATTCACTTCAGGTGTGATCTATACATTGGTATGCATTCCAAATAGTAAAAAACCTAGGGGGTTTTCTAGAAAAATTGGGGCGCTTCGTTCTAGAAATATCCTCTGTCTCTTTAAATCACCCCAAAATCGATCCACGCACCTTCAGAAAACCCTCCTCTATCCAAGGGCTGCCTTTACAACTCATTTTTTTTTTAAAATGGTCCTTAAATTGAAGGAAAAAATGGCAAAAAAACAATTTTCGAGCTACCGATAAGCCGATAAAACACTCCCGGTGAGGCTTGCACGCGCCAGTCTTGAGTCGTGCGATTCATGCCAAAACAATGGAATGCCCAGTGGGTGTCCCTCAATTTTGGGCCAATCCAGGATAGGTTCCAGAAGTAGTTCGGCCATTTTAAAATTGGCGTCTTTCGAACGAGTGCGTTTTACTCGCAAATTCTCCCCTTTTCTACCAAATCCACTTCTTTTCCATGGTTTCCAGAACGGAAGTAATTTGATCATGTAGGTAAAGTTTTATGATTTTTTGTTTTTACATGTCTTGACTTTTCAGGGCAGAAAGTTGCAGGTACAACTAGCCATTTTTATGTAATTTTAGAAATTTGTATTTCTGAGGGACAATTTGGGTCAAATTTTTGCATTTTCTGCAAAGACATATTTTAAGGGGGCCCGTCATGGGAAGTCTAGGTAGGGGGTACCGCGTGCATATGGGTTTTAGGGTTCAAAGGGTTCTAAACCTTGTCGTTTTACCCATTAATTTCCCTCATTTCAAGCCCTGCCCTATTCAAAAAATTTTTAACCTTGTTTGAAAATGGTCACGGGGACAGATTATATAATCTAGTCTGGTTGCTTTGAATGGTTAGGAAGATTTCATCCCTATATAGGTTTAGGGTCCTAAACTACACCAATTACCGTGATCGACACGTCGCAGAGAAGAAAGCCCGTTATTTATATTTTTGTCCGTGATTTTCGGAATGGATTCCATCAACCAAGTAGCAATCGGCATCAAAAATCTAAAATTTTGATACATTTTGCCATTGTTATTTGTTGTTTTGTGGACTGTATGTACCATAGTTTGTGTTTTGGTTTGAAAGGGTGGTAAATTAAAATCATTCAGATTTCACAAAAACGGGGGTATAATTTTGCCTAAAATGAGCGATTTTGCACAAAAGGGTGGTTTTTTTCAACCCAAATTAACTTTTTGGGAGCGTGGTCTTGGCTCAGAACTTTCCAATTAAACATGGGTAAAATGCCCCAAATTTAATGTAAAATCGGGTAGAAAGATTAGGACCCCTCTATCGTAAAACATGCCCGATTGGGAATGGGCCTAGAGGGCACTATAACATAGAAATTGTGACCTCTGTAGGCCTATATGCCACGATTCTCGCAATTGAATTTTCTCATACTTGCAGAGGTAGAGCTCTGCATGGTCCCTTCTCATATCAGGTGTCAAAATTGGGTCACCAGCTCACCAACTGCTTAAAATTGTTCTAAAAATAAGAGACAATTTGCATGGAGTCAAACAGCTTGGGCTTACGCTTTCTTTAATTAGATTCTGTATTGTACTATGCTTTCTTGTTATTACGATTAGTTTGCAAAGTGAAGAGGCTCACCTATTTGATACTGATTCAGTGTAGTATGTGCAAACATGATAACAGGTGTCATAAAACAATATTGTATACCACATGTGTTACTTCCCATTGCATAGTACGTACCAAAGCGTATGCATTGACATGTACGCATACATGAAGCTTTGGCCAATCAAAGCACATAGTAGTAATTTGTGACTATTACACTTTGGGTGGGTCAAACTATTTTCAATTTTTCTAGTTGCCGTTACCGTAGTTCTTATGTCACCTTGTTGCAGATCGGCATAGGTGTTGATACTTTGGTAGTGCGTGTACACAAACTGCTTATCTTGCACTTACATGAACTCAGACTTTTGTATGCAGTTGCCTATTAACCCATAACACTTGGTCAACAGAACCACGACTGAACGCATATGGGGTTTTCAAAGAGTTACCACTATGGACCTTTAACCTCATTCGTAAACCTTGACCACTGCAGACAACATATGCATTCCATGGAACTCTGTATTTTGATTAGTCATTGATGTTCAATCTATTCCTCTGTTCTTTTCTCTTTATGGTTGGTTAGACTAGAGAATGCCATTAGGTTGGTATCAACAGTGACCCTTGCTACATGATGCTGGTTGGTCCGGTCTATGATGGTAATATTCCTCTGTTCTATTCCCTTAGGTTGGTAGACTAGAGAATGCCATAGGTTGTATCACACCTCCCTGCTATGGATGCTGGCTGTCTGGTATTGATGGTATATCCCTCTGTTCTTTTTCCTCTTAGTTGTAGACTAGAGAATGCCATAGGTTGGTATCAAGTCACCCCTGGCTATGGATGCATGGCTTCTGGTATTGATTGTATATCCTCTGTTTTCCTATTTTCCCTTAGGGTTTGGGAGACTAGAGAATGCCATAGGTTGGTAGCACCTATAGAATGCCATAGGTTGGTATCACAGTCCCCATGGCTTATGGATGCCTGGCTGTCAGGATTGAATGGTAATATTCCTCTGTTCTTTTCTCTGAGGTTGGAGACTAGATAATGTCATAGGTTGGTAGACTAGAGATGCCATAGGTTGGTATCACAAGTCCCCACGCGCGGCCTATTGATGCTGGCTGCCTGGTATTGAGTTCTAATCCTCTATTCTTTTCTCTTAGGTTGGTAGATTAGAGAATCTTCCTCGGTTCTATTCCCTTTGTTAGTAAGATTAGATTAATGTCATAGTAGAACTATATATGGTCATAGGTTGGTAGACTAGAGAATGCCATAGGTTGGTATCAACAGTCACCCTGGCTATGGATGCCTGGCTGCCTGGTAATGATGTTTTCTAATCCTCTATTCTTTTCTCTAGGTTGGGTAGACTAGAGAATGCCATAGGTTGGTATCACAGTAAACCCTGGCGATGGTGTTTGGCTGTCGGTATTTATGGTTATCCTCTGTTCTTTTCTCTTAGGTTGGTAGACTAGATAATGCCAATGTTGTATCACAGTCACCCTGGCTATGGATGCTGGCTGTCTGGTATTGATGTCAGCACTCAGATTTACACACCACAGTTTCAAGAACCATTTGTAGCTATAGTGGTAAGTTTCCAATCATTTGTGTTAAAAAAAGTGTCCTCAAATGTTAAAACCCTAACGGGTACGCAAAGAGCAACAAACAACCAATGACTGAATTCCCGATCCATGGGCGTTGATTGCATCATCAAACAATGACAACATATGGGCAAGACATCGCTGGCCAGGCCAGCAACGCTGTTTTAGCGCCTTATCCCCAATCAACAGGCACTGGGGCCCAAATGGCCCTGGTTCGAGCCCTTTATGTCCTCACTCGACCCTCCCGTGAGATCTATCGATAAAACAGAATAAGGCGTTAGGGTTAAAGATGCATAAAGGGCCAATATCATAATTAAACATTCTATGTAAGTTATTTAGGGATTCGAGCATGTTACAGAGTGGTTCATCACAAATCAACAACTCTGTCATCCATGCGTCCGCGTATTTTTTTTATATCCCGCTAGGGCGGCTTGCCCGAGCGGGATAAAAATACGCGGACGCATCGGATGCATATTTGTTGATTGGTGATGACCACTCTAACATGCTTGAATCCCTTTCAACAACGAAAATCCTTGTGAAAAATTTATTAATATCGTGTATTAGAAGAACATAATTATTCTCACCACAATACTAATGTTCCAGTTTCCAAAGAAATCCTTCCTCGTAAATATATTTTAATTATCAAAATCTAAAGCAAAACGGTAGTTTTGGCATGCTTGTTACTTTGCAGTTTGCACCCTGTGTCCTTGCGCGTACTCTGAGTTCTAAACGTGACGACCAGCGCGTCGACTTCAGCATACAGTGTAAACGCACTTCTGTGCACACTACGCCGGGCGTGACACGCTAATTTACATATCAACTGTGGGTTGAATAAGATCACAACGGTACGTCTCCTTTACTGGGATACGGTGAGTTTGAATAAAACCTAAGTATGAAAGGCCCACATCCTCCCTCAGAGTTTGCCGCTTACCCTTGCAAACAATCTTTGTTGACAATTTTATACAAAAATATTAGTTGTTGGAGGTATTCCAGTAAAGAATTAAGGACTGCAGTCATCCATTATACATATGCATTCATTTTTATAAAGGATTGCCTAAATATTCTTGTAATTCTTTTTGTGATCACATCTAACTCAGGGCTGCAATCAAAGAAAACTTTTGTGGATACCATTGTTTATAAAGGAGCGCCTCCACTCTTCTTCACAGGTATTATCATACATGTCTTCGGAGATAACCATGGCAGCAACCTGCTCCAAACGCATTCAATAGTAGTGCGATTTGTGTAGTCAAAGCTGTTGCCGTTTGTTTTGAGAGATCGGAATCCAAATACACGGTACATTTTTGTAAGGTTTTCCTTTCGGCTTGTGGGTTTCACAGCCTGCAAAGACATTTGTGATGTGGTTTATAAAAATGTAAAGTTGTTTGATATCATGGATCATTCAAGCATCCAAACTGTTGCAAACTGTTACAAAATTGCAAAATATTAATACTATACGGTTTAAACACCCAACTATTCATTTTCATCAAGTGTAAGCCAGGCGAACCCATATTGCAAATGCAGTTAATTTAAAATCATCTGCTGACTCTTCCTCAAAACACATGAAATAAACTGGCAATTCGTTTAAGGTGAGATGCTGGGCTTTTACTTGCGTGTTTGTTGGATTAATTGTTAATGTGAATGTATATGTATGGGTTTTTCAGATTGACCCAATCAGAACCATACTCAGCGGTAGGTCAACCTTGGGCTTTCAGGACATACCCTAAAGTAAGTACTCTTTGTGATCATTTTCTTCATCACATTACTCTGTACTTTATTAAAGAAATGAAAGAATACTTTTAAGTACTCACTAGACCATTAGAACCATTACTGGCTTGCTTTGTCCCCACTCCATCTTAGTTTCTACCAGTGCTTTCAGGCTTGCACTGCATGCTTCAAGAGAGAACACCACACACCTAACTTTTTTTTTTTTTTTTTTTTTTTGTCCGTTTGCCAGAACCCATAGGGTTGGACTTTTATTATAAACACATGTAAAATACACAAAGACATACACCAACAAACACATTACAGAGGAAGGAATATTTTATACAATACTGAAAGCGTTGCAAAAAATACATAGTATTTCACCTTGAGAAATGTGCAAATTCCCTCAATTAACTTTTGTATAGCATTTGACAAATTATATCACCAATAGGATACCATTAATAATTTGACATTGCAAAAGATGCTATACAAGCTAAAATTTGCAAAGCAGAAGAGACATAGAAATGGGTAGCTTTTGCTACACTAAGCGGGGGAATTTGACAATGACTTGAATTTAAGGGTGCATTACGTGATTCTAGCTCGTATCCGCTAAAGTACATCAAACATTAAGGAAATCCCCAGACCCCAAATACAAATCCCAGTAAAAAAATGGGACCAATAAATGCGGAAGAAATTGCATCACGGTTCCTGTATATTAATGGACTATAAGCTCAGAAGTAGAAAAAAAACTCAATTCACAATCAGATGCAATCAGCAGGAACATATGAGTGCAAAGAGCCACTTTGCCTCAAAAGATGCAGGAAATTGTGGCAAAATTACATTGGGGGAGGGGGGTAAAACGAGGCTATAGATCACAAAAAAGCCCCTTAGAGAGAACTAGTTACCAAGTTGAGGTTACAGGTACAGGACTGTGAATTTTAAGAATGAAAGGTCACTTTAGCCCATGTGTGTAATGTAACTCAACTATCTTGCTCATTGCGAGGATCTCCTCGAGATGAATCTGTATTCTTCACCAGAACTTTGAAGCAGCAATATTAGTGGAGGAGATCCCCTGCATCTACTAATGTAAATGTAACGCCGAGGCATAAAAAGTAATTGGTTTTTCATTTATAACATCTTGTGCAAATTTACGAAAATTTCTTCCTGGGCAAAAATTGATTTTTCTTCAAAATCTAGTTTACACATGGCATGTTTCACGAGAGAAAGGGTCCAGTAGTTCAGCCTTATTAAGAAAACACATTGTTCAGTATAATTTTTGTTTGGCTCTTTATCAGTTTGTTTTTTACATATTTAAACTCATGAAATTCACCAAAAAGTAAACTCTGGTAGAAATTTGAGTTGCGGACAACAAGTAGTTTCAAGGGATAAGGGACTTTTTAAGGGGGAATGGTACCCATTTTGATGACACAATTGTACCATTTTTGTCCATCAAAATGTAACATTCGCCTGAAAAACAGTATTTTGTTTGTAAACATTTATTTGAAAAACAGGATAGTTTGAAAACTGTTCTTGATATGAATAAGTGTCCTAAATAAAAAAAAAAAAAAAAAAAAAAAAAAAAAAAAAAAAAAAAAAAAAAAAATAAAAAAAAAATCCCCCCTCAATTACATAATAATCAGGTCAACAAAATCAAAGCTCACAAAAAGTAGTAAAAATCATCATGTTTTTGACATGTTTACATTTAATGGAAATATTGTGTCCCATCAAAATAAAGTAACGTTGCAGTAAGAAAAAAGGATTTAGGTTGGAAAATTACATTTCTTCAACCCCAAATAAACTTGTTTGGAGTGTGTCTTGGCTCAGAACTTTCAATTAAAAATGGTAAAATGCCCCAAAGTATATCTGATACTTGAAATTACAACATTTATGTAAATCGGGAGGAAGTTTTGGACCCCTCTATCGTAAAAAAGGCACATGGGAAATGGCGCATAGAGGGCACTAGAACATAGAAATCATAACCTTTCTAGGCCTATATAGCCAAGATCCCGCAATGAATTTCTCATACTTGCAGAGGTAATAGCTGTGCAGTCCCTTCTCATATCAGTGTCAAAAATTGTGTCCACCAGCTCACCACGGCTTAAAAATTGTTCTAAAAATAAGGAGGACCCAATTTGCATGGAGTCAAACAGCGGTGCTACGCTTTCTTAAGTTAGTATTCTGTATTTACCTATGCTTCTTTATTACGATTTAGTTTGCAAATGAAGAGGGCTCACCTATTGATACGATTTCAAGTGTAGTATGTGCAAAACATATAACAGGTGTCACACTATGTAGTATAAAATGTTCCTTACCAGGGCTGTACGTACCAATACGTATGCATGACTGTACGAATAAATGAAGCTTGGGACAATCAAGGCACATAGTAGTAATTTGATTTATTACACCTTTGGTGGGGTAACTTTTTAATTTTTAGTTGCGTTACCGTAGTTCTTATGTCACCTTGTTGCAGATGGCATTAGTGTGATACTTTGGTACAGGGTTCACCACTAGGTTTTGAAAAGGTGCGTCCACTTTGGAAGCAAAGTTGTTTCCTGAGGTTGAAAAAGTGCGCGTCTTCAATTTATGTGCGTGTCAAGTATAAACAGGTTGAGAAATGTTTTTAAATGACTGCTAACAATCCAAAAAAAATAAAACATCCAATTCCAAAAACCTAGACTGGGCATTTTGAAAAGTGATATTCCCCTGATGACCCTCTTAAACTCCAAAGAACTGGAAGGGAGTGGAATACCCTTTGGGACGGTGAGTGAACTAAAAAAAGACGTTAAATACAGTCAATTTAAAACCTATTAATGTCCCAGCGACGAGTTCGGACGGGGGATATGAAATGAGCCAGGTCCGTTCGTCGTTACCGTCCGTCCGTGATAAAAATGTTAACCCAGGTGAACACGATTTATCTGGAGTTCCGTTAAGGGCGACAATGATGCAACTTTGTGGGGGAAAAGAAGGGGCTGATGGTTCTTGACTGATTAGATTTTGGGCGTAAAAATATGCTAATTAAGTATCTAATTGCATAATTTATGAAAAATGTTCCTGCAAGGCCTTTGTACAAGTTTTCTGGAGTTCGGTAAGGTGTAAATGATGTTGTAACTTGGGGGAAGGAAGTGGGCTGAAGGCTTCTCAACTGATTAGATTTGGGCGTATTTCAGGCCGAATTGAGTATGCAATGAGCTAATTAAATATGCAAAATCAGCGTAATTGCGATTATGTTTTCAAACGGTACATCGGATACTCAAAATTCCTGCGCTGCATGAAAGAATATCATGAGCACGTTCTTTTTTGCAATATGAAGGATGTGATATATGCGGCCAACGGCTTAAGTATGCAAATGAGTAATTAAATAGGCTAATTGCTGTATCTCTGAAAAGGGTACGTCGGATATGCAAAATTCCTTCGCTACCATGAGACTACTATGCCATAGAGGGATTTGCAAGATGAAAGTATTGATATATGCAGCGTAAATTTGGTTGCAAATGAGCTAATTAAAATATGCATAACCGGGTTTGCCCAGTTCTTTCCACAGGCGGAAAAAACGCGGTTTTTTCCGAGGTTTTTTCAATTGGAAGAAACGGGTTTCTTCCAGTTTCTTCCACTCAAAGCGGAAGAAACTAAAAGTCATTTAAAATTTTTCTATTTAAAGCAAATGACTTGAAAATTAATTTTAAAAAAAAAAAAAAAAAAAAAAAAAATGAACTAATTCAAAAATAACACAATTCAGGGACCCCCCCTACCTACCCTAATGCATTGTATTTAATTAATCTCACATGTATTCAACCAAGGCCTAAATATAAAAAAAAGAAACTTGATTTCTCACTTTTCACACCAGCAAGGCCAAGCAGAGGTATCCTTGTTAAAGATTTAGAACAGCTTAGTATCCCTTATCCAGTTCGCCACTTAAGCATTACAACAAAAGAACACTCAATGGGTGCTACTTTTATGATTGATTTAAATTAACAAATGGCATTCAGATTTTAACAGCTTTTCATTTTTTGCATCTAAAATTACAAACTGTTGATAGATAAAATGTGCAAATGATAAGACTTGGAAAATAAGATACAATTATCATCTGTATAATTGATAGCAAGTCAAAAAAAATTTTATATTACTTGACAAGGTATACTAACATGCTTAAACTTGTAAATTAATTTTGAAAAAAAAAACAACACGATTATAAAATTTAAAGTAACTAAGGAGCCTTGGTGATTGAAGTGCAAAGCGATGAAATATGGGGTAAATTTAGGATGTGTTCATAATACATTTCTTTATTTTCTTCCAGTTTCTTCCAATTTATTCAGGTTTTCTTCCGGAAGAAACTGGGAGAAACCCCTTTTTTCCAGTTTCTTCCATTCTTCGGAAGAAATAGGGTTCTTCCGGAAGTTTCCGAACCCTGATGCATAATTGCTGTATCTTGAACGGTACGTCGGATATGCAAAATTCCTTCGCTGACATGAGACTACTATGCCTTAGGGGAGGGGGTGGGGTGTTTGGGGTGTTGGGGAGGGGGGGGTGGGGTGTGTTTTGTTGCGGAGTGTAGTGTTGGGCAGGGGTTGTTTTGCGGAGTGTTGGGGAGGGGGGTTGTGTGTGTTGCAGGGAGTGTTGGGGGATGTTGTGTGCAGGGGTTGGGGAGAGGGCATTGGGCTTGCATGTTGTTGGGGAGGGGATTGCATTGCTGTGGCAGGGGGTAGGTAGGGGGGGGTGGGGTTGTGGCGGGTTGTTGGGGAAGGGGGATGGTGTCGGGGGGTTGGGGAGGGAGGGGGAGTGGCGTGTTGTGGAGGGGAGGGGGGTTACGGGTATTGGGTGGGGGTGGGGGGGGGTTGCGGGGGTTGGGGTGTGTGAGGGTGTGTGTGTTGAGGGGTGTTAAGGAGGGGTAAGGGTGTTGCAGAGTGTGGGGAGAGGTGGGGGTTGGGGATGGGGTGGGGTGTTGCGCGGTGTTGGGGAGTTGTGGGCTGTTGGGGAGGGGATGGGGTGTTGCGGGGTGCTTGGGAGGGGTTGTGCGGGCGTGTTGGGAGGGGTGGGGTTTGCGTGGTATTGGGGAGGGGGTGGGGTTTGGTGTGAATTTACCTCATTTGTGATGGCGACATTCGGCGGGGACATACGCATCGCGTAAATACAGATCGCCCTTTTTCACAGAATTGCTACATGTATTTTAATGGTAAAATAATAATTATTTGTTTGAGTGAAAAATTATACAAGATTGTGACCATGTGCCAGGCAAACTCTGTGATTTTGTGTAGTTTTAAGGGGCTCTTATTGCGTCCACCAAAAGACGCAAAATTTTACTTTCTCTAGACAAAAATGCGCTCCACACCTTTGGAAAAGTGGGTCATAGACGCAAAACGCACACTAATGTGAACCCTGCTGTGTTTGTTGGGTGGTAAAACGCTATCTTGCACTTACTGACTCATACTTTGAGCATGACTATAACTCCATACTTGGTCAACAGAACCACCTGGACTGAGACTCATATGGGGTTTTCAAAGATTACCTTTTTAATTTTTATAGTTGCGGTACCGTAGTTCTTCGTCACGTGTGCAAATCGGCCATAGTTTATACTTTGGTAGTGCGTGGTAAAACTGCTTATCTTGCACTTACTGAACTCATACTTTGTATGCATGACTTATTATTAACCCATACTGGTCAACAACCACTGGACTGAGACTCATATGGGGGGTTTTCAAAGATTTACCCTATGTGACCTTTAACCCTCATCGTAAACCTTGACCGCAGACAACATATGCATTACAGGGAATCTGTATTTTTCTATGTATTGATGTTCTATTCCTCTGTCGTTTCTCTTAGGTTGGTAGACTAGGAATGCATAGTTGGTATTACAGTCACCCTGGGCTATGGATGCTGGCTGTCAGGATTATGGTATATTCCTCTGTTCTATTCCTTAGGTGTAGACCTAGAGAATGTCATAGGTTGGTATCACAGTCACCATGGCTATGGATGCTGGCTGTGTATGGTATTGATGGTATATTCCTCTGTTCTATTCCCTTAGGTTGGTATATAGATAGACTAGAGAATGCCTAGGTTGGTATACTAGTCACCCTGCTATGGATTGCGGTTGTCTGGTATTGATGGTATATTCCTCTGTTCTTTCCCTTAGGTTGGTAGACTAGAGAATGCCTTAGGTTGGTATCACAGTCACCATGGCTATGGATGCTGGGTTGTCTGTATTGATGGTTATTCCGGTTCTATACCGTAGGTTGGTAGACTAGAGAATGCCATAAGGTTGGTATCACAGTACATGGCCTAGGGATGTGGTTGTATGGTATGAGGTATATTCCTCTGTCTTTACACTAGGGTTGGTAGATAGAGAATGCCATAGGTTGGTTTTTTTTTATTTTTTTTTTTTTTTATGAAGGCTTGGAGCGCAAGAGGTCGCGCGAACGCCCCAGGGACGTCATCGGACGGGGGGGCGGAATGTGAGGTGGCTCCGAAGACCAGGGGCGTGGGGGGACAGCAGTGCGTGACTCGAAACAGAGCGAACACGCCGCGGTGGCAGAAAGAGGCGGGAGTTGCAGGGGTAGGTAAGAATTGGGGAGCGTGGATCCAGAGGCGCGGTGCGCGCAAGAGCCGAACCCGAAAAAGAAAGAGAGGCGGGCGACCCCACCACACGGGGAAAGGGGGCGGGACCGAGTCGACGCGGAGACAAGTGACAATAGGAAGCGCAGGGGGAGAGGGGGGACGCCATGAAGTAAGTCGGGGAATGCGGAGGGGATCCGGCGGCAGGGGCCGCCCGCTACAGAGGGGCCCCTAGATAGAATGAGCGGCGAACGCGAGAAAGGGATCGAGCTCGGGAGGAAGACAAATAGGCGCCCGACAGGACCGACAGCAGACGGGAGCGAGCTAAGTAACAAAGAAACGCGCTGGCGAGCCTCGCGAAGCTGCGGCTGCCAGCGACTGTCGCGACGGACGGACCATCATCCCCACTCCTACTAACCGCGGTCACAACACGCCAGAGGGCGATAGGTCAACCAGGCCTGGCCACCTCACACTAATCGGATCAGAGTTAGGGCCAAAAGGCGATCTCCCCCACCACCCCACTCCCACTACCTCCTCCACACCTTCCCCTTCAATCACCAAACCCGACTCTTTTTCCACGAGGGAGACGAAAGACCTAGAGGGGCGCCTGAGAGGTCAGAAAGACGTGGCGGACCGAAGCTCGGGCCCCCCCAAGGACGAGGGGGAGACTCCCAATTGACAGCCCACCCCCCCTCTCTACGCCCCCAAACATGGCGAGGCCATGGGAAGGTAAGGGGGACCAGGGAGGGTGGCGCGGCAGGGCTAAAAAACACGAAAGAGCGGGGAAAAGTCAGGAGGAGGGATTGTATCACAAACTCTCTGAGAGGGGGGGGAAGGGACGAGGGAGTGAGACGAGAGGTGCGCAGAGGTTGGGGGCAAAACCGAGCGTAGGACCAGCGAAGTTCAGATCGAGGGCACCGCGCGAAGAGAGGGCAGCGCGGAGGGAGGCCGCGATGCGGCCCGAAAAGCTCCATCGGGACTACAAGGGGATAGAGTGGGGGGGGGCACACAAAGAGGACCGGTTATGGTGGGGGTGTGGGTGCGAGGGAGGGGGGAGAGGCGGTGGGCGACAAAGGGGGGGAGAGGGGGGGGAGCGCCGCGGACGGAAGAGTCGGGAGAGGATGGGGGGAGAATGATGTGAGCGAGGAGCGAGAGGGGGAAGGACGGAGGAGAGGGATGGGAGCGTGGGGGAGTAAAGGCGAACAGGGGGGGAGGGGGGGGGAGCGAGCGTAGATGAGCACGGGTGGCGAGGGGGGAAGGGGGCGTTGAGGGGGGGGGTGAGGGGGGGAGGGGGTGGGGGGGGGGGGGGGGGGTGCAGAGCGCAAAGGGGGGGGGGGGGGGGAGGGGAAAAAAAGGGGCGGGGGGGGGGGAGGGGCAGGCGGGGGGGGTGGTTGGGGGGCAAGGGAGGGGAGTTAAAACGCGGCAGCCGGGCGGGGAGGAGCAGGGAGAAGCAGCCGGCGAAGGGGGGGGAGCGCGCTCTCGAGAGCGTCACGGAGAGAGCGGGGGGGGGGTTCAGGAAGGAGGGACAAGCGCCCGACCCCATTAATCCTCTCGACAGAAGACTCCGGTTGGCGCGAAGCGGGAATGCAAGTACGCGGAAGTCGGGAGAAGACGAGGTCAGAAGACGGACGGACGGGGGACGGGGGAGGAGAGAGCTACTACAGGCAAAGAAGCAGCTCGAAGGGCAAGCGCAGAACCTAAAAGGGATCCGGCGGGGAGGATTTTGCGGGAGGGGCAGAGATCGAGGGGAAGGCGCCCCACATCCGCGGGGAGAAGACCGAGGTGCGACTGGGGGGTAGACGCGCTGGAGGGAGGCGGGGGGGCGCGGGCTGGACGATGGTCAAGTCGGCGCGGTGTGGAGCGTGGGGTCGGAGGGGAGAGCGTGTAGTTCGAGCGGTGAGGCGGGAGCTCGCATGCCTCTAGACGTAGGCGAAGGCGGGTGGCGGTGTGGGGGGGGGCTCGCCCGGGGGGTGGGTGGGGGGAGGGAGAGTTGTTTGTAGGGAGGATCGGGGGGTGAGGAGGTGTGGGGGGTGTTTAGCTGAGAGGGGGTATTGTGGTGAGGTTTTTTGGTTGGGTAGTTGATGTTGATGGTTGTTTTTTTTTTTTGTTGTATTTTATATGTTTTTGTGTCTGTTATTGTTTTTTCGGTGGTTTTATTTTTTTGGGGTTACACAGTACACCATGGCTATGGATGATGGATGTCTGGTATTGATGTCAGCACTTTCAGATGTTACACAGCAGTGTCAAAAGAACCATTTGGAGCTATAGGGTAAGTTCTCCCTTTGTGTTAAAAAAAGTGTCCTAATGTTTAAAACCCTAACGGTACCAAAGAGCAACAAAACATCAATGACTGAAGTCCCGGACCATTGTGGCGTTGCATCACAACAATGACACATAGGCAAAGAAATCGTGGCCAGGGCCAGGCAGCAACGCTGTGTTTTTTTTGGTGTAGCGCCCTTTATCCCCAATCACTGCACTTGGGCCAAAGGCCTGGTTCGGACCGACTACCTAATTCCTTCACTCCCTCCCGGAGATAGGTCTAAAGAAACAGATAAGGCGTTAGGGTTAAAGATTGCCAATAAAGGGCCAAATATCATAATTAAACAATCAGTGTAAGTTATTAAAACCTTAAGTATGAAGAAGCCCAGCAGTCCTCCTCAGACAGTTTGGCAGCCTCCTTTGCAAACAATTTTGTGACAATTTTATACCAAAATATCTAGTTGTTGGAGGTATTCCAGTAAAGAATTAAGGACTGCAGGCATTTTTTTAAGATTGCTAGAATTATCTTGTTAATTCTATTTGTGGATCACAACATCTAACTCAGGGCTGACAATCAAGAAAACTTTGTGGATACAGTGTTATAAAGGAGGCCCCCACTCCTCTTTCAAGTATTATCATACAATGTCTTCGTAGATAACCAATTGCAAAACATGCCTCCAAAACCATTCAAGAATTAGTGCCTGCTACAGCTGTGCAGTTGTGTTTGTGAGAGATCGGAATCCAAAACCTTGGGAAAATACACGGGAAAATTTTAGTAAGGTTGTATCTTTGCGTGCTTTGGGGTTCAAAAGCCCTGCAAAAACATTTGTGATGTGGTTAATGTAAATTTGTTTGATATATAGTCATGTAATTAAAAAAAAAAAAAAAAAAAAAAAAAATGTAAAAAATTGCAAAATGAATACTGTTAAATACCCAACTATTCATTTTCATCAAGTTGTACCAGGCAGAACCCAATATTGCAAATGCAGTTAAATTTAAAAGTCATCGCTGACCTTCCTTCAACAACATGAAATAAACTGGCAATTCGTTTAGTTAGGTGAGATGCTGGGCTTTTACTTGCGTTGTTTGTTGAAATTATTAGTTTAATGTGAATGATATGTATGTGTTTTCAGATTGGACCCAATCAGAACCTCTATCGCTGGTAGGTCAACTTGTGGCTTTCAGGACATACCCTAAAGTAGTACTCTTTGTGATAATTTTAGTAATCATATTACTCTGTACTTATTAAAGAAAATATGAAGAAGCATTTTAGTACTCAACGAGACCATGAGAACCATACTGGCTGCCTTGTCCCACTCCATCTGAATATCTACCAGTACTTTCAGCATTGCACTGCAGTGCTCAGAGAGAACACCACACACATAAACGGGGGAATAAGCTCTGTGGACAACAAGCACGTGCGACATAACACTGTCAAGAATCACACCAGCTCGGGCAGACAGAGACTGCGCTCTCTCAACTTTCTGTCGACACGCTGCTAAACTCTCCAAACGCCCATTCAAACAGTACAGAATGGAACACTGCATGGCTAGATATCCAAGACCAGAACAACTCACTATACATGTAACACCTATGACAGAACTCCCACCTGGTAGTAATCTCCAAGCAAGAAGGGGTCACCTTGAACCGGGATCGCACAAGAGTCGGCCTCTTCAACAGCAATATGACACTTGATATCACAGAGTGCGGATCACATTCTCAATGAGGTGCCTATACCTTTCGTCCACTGGTGGATTGACTTCTCAAACCCAACCAAAAAAAGTGAGATGGCGCACCTGCTTCAACATCTAGCTGCAGGCCTCATACGCAAGAAGAATCTCCTTGTTTGTTAGATTACATCATTACACCAGATGATACAGCTAAGCAATGGTACTCGTGCATCCTTGAAAAAGACTATGCCCAACTTCTTTGTACACACAATAGGGGATAAAATGGATAAAAATGTACCGTTGTAACCTACTTTATGGAATGTACAAGTAAAAAGGCACTCCATAGGCCTGTAACACTTGCTTGTTTATTTATTCTGTGCTCTATAATAAGCTCTTTTGGCATTCCCACTGCACATACCTACTTTTAGATAATGCCTTAAGGATTTTCCTTGGATGCATCATCATTTTCTAACAACTAATTGTTTTTTTCACATACATAATGCTTGTGTCACACCACACAAATCACTGTGTTTGTTAAATAGCTAGCTCAAATGATGTCCTTCATATATAAATCACAAGTATGTTAGTAAATTTGGGATCGATGTAGTTTTACACCATATATCCTTGGGAAATCGGTAGTAGTTTGTCCACATAATTAAAAAAAATGGGTATAAGACAATAAATAGATGTTTACTTTATCAAACTGAAAATTGATTCTTCTCAAACTATGGACTTCAGATTGTAGGGGGACTAGCTTTAGGTCTATTTGACTATTTGGAATTATACATAAAAAAATTGATTTCAACAATCTCTGAGTCAGCCTTTAAGCCAGTGAGATGAAATTAGGTATGAGAGTAGCACATAGTACACTGGGAACAAGTAAGAGCTATAACGGTACAATCTAGGACATAAGATCATTCTGACGCTACCCGCATTTCTTAACATTTCAAAGTGGAGAAAAGAAACACATGTATACTAGGAACATAACTGGGACATCACAACATGGGGGTTTTGGGTGCATTGCACCCATGTTGGCCTCCTTTGGGGGAGGTGCCTAAGCATGAATGCTTGGAAAAATTCCTGGACATTCAAGCCTGGGGAGGGAGTTGAATCCATTACTTTTGCCAGCGAGATAAACCCACTTCAGAGCTTGGTCTTGTGCAAGCAATCCCTGTTCAAATTATGGTGTTCCTTGGGGTAGTTGGGACTGTCTGCACTACAAATATGCTGGTCACCTGTGAGTGTGATGGTAAGAAATCCTTGAAAGGCTTGTGGCGGAATACATAAAATGATGGGAATGGTTTTACAGTTGCATCGTATGCTCTCACTTCGCTTTCTCAAAATTCAAGTGTTTCACTTGCACTGAGTCATCTGCTGTGACCTGGTTCTGACCTGAACCGGAAAGTTACACATCTCACTGACCTTTGACATCCACGGACTAGAGCTGGGAGGTACCGTTTAAATTCCTATCCATTTACATGATTAGTATTTTCATTCGTTTAAACGTGTACACAGTCGAATTTGGCGCTTCCACTGAAATGCAATTCTTGCACGTAAATCGTTCGTAATCATGTTACCCGGCTTTGCATTTGATCATATGTGGATGTGATCAAGCAAAATGAGTTGGAAGTCGAAAAATATTGATTTTGAGTTATTGCCAAACAAAGGAGAATGTCTTTGTTTCCTATGTTTTGGCCACCCTTCAAAACTGATCATATCTTGGAAGGAATTGGTCATTTTCAAATGGGATTTCAGCCAAATGAGCTTTTAAAATGAGGCATACAGCCTACATGAAAAAGTTAAAAAGTGATCTGTCCGACTTCAGACTCATTTTGCTTGATCGCATTCCATATTATCATCTTGAACAATGTTGTTTTTCTTACCTATGTTATGATTTTAATCCAAAATTAAAGCGTGAATATCCAAAAAGACCCCCACAACGAAATCACTATGGGCGCCTCCATATTTGTTACCAAGTTGGTCCCTTTGACTGATAGTACCGGTAAATCATTACACTGAACTGATTTCCTTTACCCCAATGTTGACTGAAATATGTGCATTCCTTCTGAGAGTGGAATGCCCCAAATTACCATAATAACACCCCTACAAAAACGAGAATGGTGCGACCAGTGACCCCAGGTCACAACCAGTCGACCTTAGCCTTTCCTCGATGACGTTGTGGCTGTTAATCAAAACGGACGCGTGCTACCGCACAGATCTGCTAAATAATTACAGCCAAAATTAACTGAATTTTGATACTGGAAGTTGTCGTCTCTATACGGAATAACTCATTACTACTATACCATATCTATCTGGAATATATACTGGATTATATACTGGATTTTATAGCGCTCATTCGACGGAAATAAACGGAGATTTTTACACCGTCGCGAGAGCGTTTATTGTGTATCCTTTTTTGCCGCCGGTGGGGTCATTGTGATTCTGTGATACGGTTAAAATAAGGTAAAACAAAGGGAGCCATTGCCGCACGTGTTGCGTTGCTTTGGATGCCTTGCTTCTTGTGAGCCTGTTCTGTTCTGTAGTATCATAATATCAATAAAACAGTTCTATTGGGTGAGTTTGTCTATTATTTATTCTTTATGCTTGTGGATTCTAATAAAATATGTGAAAACTGACGTGGAAAATTATTTACAGTGTGTGACTTTGTTACCGCCGACGGTTAATTCTTTGTCTCGCGTTGGAGGGCGGGTTTACCGCGGCACGCCTTTGTTTTCTTGGTTTGTTTTCGTTCCGACACGCGCGCCATCTGGCTCGCTTCACCCGCGCGCCCCGCGCCCTTTATCCGTGCGTTCATTAAGGGTCTTGCTTCCGCTGTTCCTCGTTGGTGCGCGTTCCTTTGCGGTGGCCTCTCAGTTTTCAATGTTCGCCATTGAACCACTTGTTTCCTGGTTCTATGTTTCGCTTAGTGAAAAGGGGGGGGGTGGGGGGGTGGTATTCGGGCTCCGGTCCGAGGTTCTTCCAATGGCGGCCCCGCTGCTTTGGAAGAACCTGAAGGTTGTTGTAGTTCGGCTATTATGGCGTGTTAGTAGGGCGTGTCTCTCTCTCGACGAGTTACGCCCGCCCGTCTACCTGGCTACCGGCCGCTGGCTCGCATGTTCTAGCCTAGGGGCTTCTCCGGTACAGGCTAGCGCGGTCTGCTCTGCTTTTTCCCTCGCGGGATTTTGGCGGCTGCGACATCCCGGTATAACAGAGTATGCTGGTCGGCCGCCTCCCTCGGGGGGGCTTGACTGACTACCACGCTGCCGGCGCTGGCTCGCATGATTTAGCTCGTTGTTTTATCGGTGCAGGCTAGAATGGTCTGCTCTGCCCTTTTCCTAGGGGATTGGGCGGCGGCAGTCCGTCCGGTAGCAGTGAGTTGGCTATGGTGACGCACGGGTTCTCTCGGGCCGAGCCATCGCAAGTTCGACACCCGGCGCTCGTGTTTTTAGGGAGTCTCGGACTCTACGACCGCGCTGCCGTGGTTCCAGTCTCGGGCTTGATTCGTCAGGCCCTGAGGTGGGTTCCTCGCGCCCCCCGCTATGGGCGCCGCGGTGTCGTATGTGATGCTCCCCGCTGGCTAGCTCGCTAGTCACGCGTATCAACCTGGCTCGTGTGGCATGCTTCACCAAGCCCTTCGCGGGCTAGGAGGAGGGCGCGGCGCTTCGCTAGGTTGGCCCCCGCTCAGCGGGGGGGTACCGTGCGCGTTACTGTGCGGTCGTCCGGCGTAGTCCCGCCTGGGTTCAGCCGTTACGGCACATCCCGCATGGCTAGCCCGCTAGCCCCGCGGGGTTAATTGGCTTGTGTTGCGTGCTCCACCGGGCCTTCACGGCTAGGTGGGGCGCGCCAGCGCTTAGCTAGGTTGACCCCCGCTCACGCGGGTTCCGTGTGAGGTACGGGCGTTAGTCCAGCGCTTGTTCCCGCTACGGTCCAGCTGTTTCGGCATACCCCGCAGGGCTAGCCTGCTAGCCACGCGGGGTTAACCTGGCTCGGTTGCTGCATGCTCTACCCAGCCTACGGGATAGGTGGGGCGCGCATCGCTTGGCCGGGTTGGTCCCCGCTCTCGCGGGTTTCCGTGTGGCGTTACTGGCGGTTCGTCCAGCGCTTGTTCCCGCTACGGTTCCGCCGTTACGGTTCACCCAGTGGGTGTTTCCGTTCTCGCCGCCCCCATGGGGTAGCCTTCGAGGGCTTACCTCCACGGGGGACTCGGTGCGGGCAGCAGCCCGTTTCAGGGCGCGCCGCGTGTCCGTGCTTAGCCTCTGTCGCTATACGTCCCTCTCTGCGGGTTGTACATAACTCGTGGCTCCGGGACTTTAGGGGTTGTTCTCCTCGCCTTCGGGCGTGGAGTCCTACTCCCTTTATAGCGTCTCACCTCTCGGGGTGATTGGCTTGGGTTTGATTGGATACCATTCATTCCTTATTCGCGCGTCTCCTCCCCGTGGGGGTGCGCTGCATGGTGGCCGTTTCTCCGCCGTCATCGGCGTGATTTCCGTTTGGGCGTTATTTTTTTTTCGCCTTTGTTGGCGTGGATTTCCGGGCTTAACCACAGCAATCTTGGTTCCCCTCTTACGGGGGCTTTGCTCCGGTGTTGTTTGTCCACCTTCCCTGTGTTGAACTTTCAACTCTCGGCGCCGCACCTGTCTCCCTTGTGGGGATGTCGTGCCGCCTGGGCTCTCGGGCATCCCCTTCAGGGATGCCGTAGGTCCCTCGGTGGTTCTCTTGGGTCTACTTAAGTCTGCTCTTTGTGGCGGGGCTCCCATACGGGGCGGCCTAGCTTCATTGGCTTCACTCCTGGCTGGCATGTCGCCATTGCCTGGCGTGAAAGCCCTCTCAGCCTTGTGTAGTCCCTGGGTTACCGCGTCATTCCCGACGTTGCTCTAGCTTTTGCATGCAGGGTCCCCCAACTTGGGGGTGCTCCTGCCGTGTCTGTGGCGGGCCTAGCCTGCCTCGGCTTGGGCATGGGGCGCATCCTTGCCGTGCTATGGCTTGCAGCTCCGTCGGGGTCCAGACCTTACCCTTTATGCACTCGGCTCCCGCCATCCATGGCTTTCGCTTCTGGGTTCGCCGGCGCTTTCTTCGCTGCCTTCGTTGGGGGCTGACTGTTGCTGTCCCGTTAGCCTACCCTTCGTGGTGCTATTCCGGGCCCGCTCCGTTCACCATCGGGACTGATGCCCGTCTTGGTCTCTTCTGCCAGTTAGGCGCTGGGCCATTTTGGCCTTGGATGTCCTGGCTCTTAGGCCTCCTGGCTGTTAGCTTACGACTGCTTACCTAGCCTGGTCCGCTGTCTCCCTCGGGGAGTTTGGACTCTAGCTATGATTCAGCTTCGCTGCTCCTCTCCTGGGGCTCAGCGGGGCCTAGCGCCGCTTCCCAGTCCTCCTCCGAGTCGGGCCTAGTTGCAGTCCGTCTGGCTTATTCCTCTGTTCCCTCCCCCTTGGGTTCTAGACCATGTTTCTAAGCCTTGGCTTGATACTGGTCTTTGGTTCTTTAGCCCCTGGCTTCCTCGGGAGGTCGTTGCCTATAGCCTTGCGGTCTTTGGACTTCGCTTTGGCCTATCCTTGGGGCTCTCATCGTGTAGCTTGCTTCTCGACTAGACCCTTCATCTCCATTCGGGTAGCTGGGGCCCTGGTTCTTCCCACGGCAGCTTTGCTGGGCCCTTGTCGGGCCCTGGCCTAGAACTGATGCCCTGCTGCTTGGTGTAGTCCACCCATTGGCCCCTCGGGGTTATGAGGCCTATGCCCTATGCATTAGGTCTTGCGTGTCCCCTCCATGGCTTCACTGGGCCGTCTCAGGCCTGGGGTAAGGGGCTCTCATGTCCTTCTCCCGTGGCCTTACACTCCCGTATGGGGAACTTGATCGTTGCGCCTTGGCTGTTTCTTCCTTTGCCCTCTCCTGTCCTCACTTCTGTGCGTGCCGCGAGACCTCAGGCTACAGCCGGCTGTGGCCCTCGGGGCCTAGCCTGCTCTTGCCGGTCTCGGCTTGGTTATTCAGTCTTGACGCTTATGCTCGGGTTCCCTCATTGGGGCTTTGGCTCCCACCCAGGGGATGCCCCGCCCCCTCTGGGCTCTGTTCGTCCTGTGCCTCTGTGGGTTTCCTGCTCCTAACCTTACCCCGCCGCTCCCAGGCCTAACTCCTAGCCCTTGAAGTCTTTCGACTTCGCCTGGATTCCGCCTACTGTTGGGTCCGTGTCTTGACCGTGAATCCCTTATCCCGTTTGTTCGGGAGTTATGGCTGGCTTTGACAGTTCTCGCACAGTCCTTTGGCTCCCATCTGACTATCCTGGTCCGCTGTCTCCATCTCCTCGGGGGGACCTGGACACGGTTTTTGGTCGGCTCGACGATGCCCCTCTTTGGGCTCGTCATACACGGGCTTAGCGTCGGGCCGTTTTTCCCCGGCCTAGCGTTTGGGTCTCGTCCGGGCTAGCGTTGGGCTCGTCCGGCCTAGCGCGGTTCCCGGACTTCAGGCCCAGGGGTGTGCTCCCCGATTCTCGGGTCTGGTCTTAGGGGGTTTCCCCCTCCTCTCCAGCGTTTGTCCAGGCTTCCGTTGTTCGAAGTCTCTTCACTTCGGTTTTTTCTTTTGCCACGCCTTCTGTCTCAATGTGCTGGCCAGAAGGGAGTCCCCTCGAACGGGGTACTCCCTTGTTGGTGGGTTCTCCGAACTCGCCTTCACTGCGGCTTTCTCAGTTTTCCTGCAGTTGGCTTTGTCTTGTCTTCCCGCCTTTGCTATCTAGGATGTTTTGCTTTCCCCTTATTACCTCCTCGGGTTCCTGGGGGCACGTTCGGTGTTTTGCTCTGGCTTCCTGTCTTTACGACCTGGGAGCTCTTGACACGTGGCCGACTTCGGTCGGTTGGGAGCCTCTCGCTCCCGCGTGGGACTGTCTCTGGGCTATCCCCCCCCAGTTGTGAGTCATTCTTCCATGTTTCACGTCTCGGGTTTGGTTGACAAGTTGGTTGCTCCCTTTTCTCAAGGCTTTGGTGATCTTTATCGGTATCTCGCCCGTGAGCGGGTATCACCTCTTCTGTGGATCTCTCTTCACGCTCCTCTCCTCGGGAGATCTGTGTCGAAGCCGCTATGCTGTCCCGGTGCCTCTTCTTGGTGTCATCCTTTGGCCGTAGAGCCGGTGTCGGCTAAGCGGCTCTTGTTTGCCTCCTCCGCTAACCGTTTTGGGTCCGGTTGGGGTCCAGGAAAGTTCCCATGTTTGGTTTCTCTGGGGTCCCCTCTACAGCTTTGTCCCTGCTCTCCTGCTGACAGTCACCACTGGTTTGACTTCTGCTCGGGAGGAGGTGATGAGGTTCCTTCCCCGATCAGGTTATGAGCTCTCCTCGACCGGGTCGCCTCTCGGGGCTCGACTACCGTGTTTCTGCAGAGCATATAAGCCTCAGGTCATCCCCCCTCTGGTAGACCTTCTCTGTGTTATACCCACTTTGCTCTACTTTTTTTTGGGCCAGGTTTGACGCTGGCCCGATCTGAGGGAGGGCTAGTTTATTATTAATCTACCATTTGACTGCTTCTTCGGTTTGCCCGGTTGCTGGTGCCGCGGCTGCCGGGTTTTGCGAGGTCTTCCTCGTTTCTGTGTCCTTCCTCGGTGGTTCATGCTGTCGTCCTCCGAGTCGAGGCCTGAATCGTCCTCCACCTCCTGACTGTGACAATCTGCGGTGGGACTTTTCCGCTTATTTTTGGAGGGCTTTGTTGGCTGTTTCCGATCATCCGTCTGTCTGTATTTTCGGTCAACTATCCAGACCTACCAACCAGCATAGGTTGTCTGGGTTCGCGCCCTCATTGACTTTGTTCGTTCCATGGACTCCTCCTGTCAATGCGTCCGTTTCTTTCTGACCGATAACTCTGAGTTCTATCGGCGACCTCTTTGTGGCGACGCCCCCAATCTCCTTGGGTGCGCTTCGCTCTATCCCTCGCCTTTATTACTCTTTTCGGGTCCCTTTCCCCGGCTGGATTAGCTTCGGAGATTTCCTCTTCTCATTGTAGCTTCTCTCCTGGTCAGGGTCGGACTTTTCTTTCTTCAGCCCTCCACGGGCTGGGGGGGGCCTTTAGCGCTTCATTCAGTCACCCTCTCTCACCTTTATCTCCCCCGGCCCTCTCTCCCCGGGGTTCTTCTTTGGTGCTCTGATCGGACCCCATCTCTAGGGGGCCCGCGTCCTCAGTTGGGTTTTGGGGTTGGCCTCTTTGCCCCGCTCTTTACAACCGGTTCCGCCTTGCGCTTCTCTGGGCTCCTTCCCGGATTCCTTCAGTTGTTCGCGAGGCTGTTGAGGCCTTGTCCTCCGCCTTTGGCCGCGGGGTGCTTCGGGCCTTTGTCCAGGGCCTACGTCGCACTCCCCATTCTCTGTCGTCGCTCTACCCATTCTCGCCTATTCCTAGGCTTGGGGGTCTCTCGGCGGGATTCCATCGCGGCTCTGGCTATCCTCCAAAAAACTTTGGCCAGGTCTTTTGATCACATTACAAAGTCTGAGGTCCTCTTTACTCACGCCTGGTGTACTCCACTTCTAGGTGGAGTTACTGGCTTCTTGACTTTTGGGATCTAGATTCCATGTGTTTTTTGGGCTCTGGCGTTTTTGGGTCTACCTTTGACTTGCATCCTATGGCTGCTCTGAAATTCATGCTCCAGCCACCTCCGACTGAGTGTGTATCTGTTGTTGATTGAATTATTCATTCACGGGGTTAATGCATATATTCAGTCAACATTGTGTAAGGAAATCAGTTCAGTGTATTATTTATTCAAAAACACATTATGTTTTTATAAATCATTTACCTGAAGCCTGATTTCCTTCCCATTGTTGACTTCCCGCGTCCGGGCCCCGCCCCACAGCAGATATTTCACTGCGTCCGTGTGGCTAGTTTGAGCCAAAAACGGAATTGAGGAAGGCTAAGTGTCGACATGGTGTGACGCTGGGTCACTCTGGTCGGGACCATTCTCTTTTTAATAGGGTGTTATTATGGTACTTTGGGCTTCCACTTCTCAGAATGGAATCATATATTTCAGTCAACATTGGAAAGGAAATCAGGCTTCAGTTAAATATTTATAAAAACATAATGTGGTGTTTGAAATAATATGGTAAAATGGGCTCTGAATCTTCTGAAAGTGAAACCAGGGTAGTTGGAATATTTATAGACAATGGAGTAATTGGTGGTGGCCTTAATTATAGGTGGTCCATCTTCTCCAATGAAATTTTTATATAGTGAAGTAAACTCTGAATATTCCTGAAAATGAATCCATGAAATATTAAAAAAATGGGTGAAAAGAGCCACCCTTAATTCCTAAGATACCTTTACCTTGCACTGGAGCTTATTTTTTTTTTTTGTAAAAGATCTGCTCTCTAAATTTATGAGATCCATGATTAAAGCTGCAACCCACCAGTAAGTACAGGATTTTTTATGTCTCCCCCTCCTTTATCCTCTGTTGATTAGGTACTCTGATGAAGAAGGAAATTAATCCTGTGGAGTTGGATTTCTTACTTGTTTCCCCTCACAACAGAATTTCACCAGCCCAGTTTGACTTCATACCAATACCAATCAGCCGGGCTCTATCAAGGTATTGTATAATTTATATACTAGTAGCTAGTATAACCATCAGATGGACTTGCAGTGTTGCCTCCTCATACAGAATGTCCACCAGCCCCAGTGACTTCCTACCCAATCAGGCCTTGGGTGCTATCAAGGTATGGTGGGGCTGTTTACTCTATTGTGCCTACTGTATTTTGAGATTGAGGGACATTTGAGGGTCCCATACGTAATTGGGACCTTATCTACCTTATTTCAACATCATATAACATTATCAACAATGCAGCCCATTTACAACTGAAATTGAAGCATTTAAAAAAATATTTTTACTAATAAGCTAACTTTGACCTTTGGCTTTTTTGAATGTTTTTCAGCTTTAGTTTAGTTTATTTGTACCAAGTTTTAAATCCAGTTTTGTCCCCGCTAGTCCCCCCCCCGCTAACGGGGGTGGCAGATACACCTCACACTCACAATACTGCTTTGTGAGATTTATTGGAGCAAAGATAATTGACCCCTGATGCCCTTCCGACGCCATCCACATTTTCGGTGGTGGGCTAGCCTTTGGGCAACCTTGCTCCCCATGCAAGGCATTCCTGTTCTGGATGGCCTCCAATAGCTCTCCAGAACTGACGCCCTTGTAGGTAGATCTTCTTTTCATTCTACCAGGGTCACCCAGCTACCCTCCACATCAGATTTCCTTATAGATCGATAGATCGATGGGGGTGACGGTTTAGGCCCGACAACTTACTTCTGCCCTGGGACAGGTAGTACGGGTTACCAGGATACCAATAGCAATGCCTCAAAGGAAACCTGACCTGAGACCTATCAACCTTATAATGCCATAACTCTACGTAGAGTTAGCACCAATTTGATGCATTTCTTGCAAACATATCAACCTTTGGCATTATTTTATTCAACAAATATAACCATTTTTTCAATTTTGATCCTTGTAATAATTTTATTGGTGACCCCTAACTCACTTAAGCTAACCCCTTCAGAATTGCCCATCATTGCATTTTTGGGATGTCATAATGTCAACACCCCTGATATTTTTTGCCCTCTCCATTCCACTCCACCAGCTAGTTTCATGTACAGGAAATTTTAAAGATTAGGCTAGGACTACATTTGTTTCACTTTGATCTATAGTCCTTGGCAGGAATGGAGGAATTCCGCAACCTGACCGTGACATAGAGGGCCTCCTTCCCAACGATGGAGGAAGTTTGTGGAAGTGCGTGTCCAGAAAAGAGCAATTTCCCACAAGAATGGAAGAAACGTCTTCAACTTCAGAAACTGTGTATGATGAAGCACTGAGGCCTGACAGAATACTTATGCTGTCACGTAAGTAGAGGGTGACCTGCCATATTTTGTTTTAAACTGGAGCTGCCAGCTATAGCTAGAAGAGCACACTTAACATTTGGTTTCAGAGCTTGTATTTGAGAGCACTGAGGTCCGAACCAGAAGACATATGCTTCATGCATAAGGTGCACATGTTTGGTTGGTAGGTACTCAAAACAGTTACCTAAAGGGCTGTATATTTTCAAGCACTGAGTCTGAATGACAGAATTAACTTGGCTATGAACCTCCTGAGCATTTCAGTATTTTTTTTTTGTGATATCTGAACTCCCACAATTCTAGGAACTTCCTATGTTAATTAACATCAAATTCCACAAACAACTGACAGGCAGAAGTGATTTTTGTGACCATGCCATGCCATTTGGGTATAAACTGCATACCATATAAGCACCAGAGTCATGTAACCACTAGTCTATGATCTGTTATACCTAGGTGTTGATGAGAAATGGGTGGTGGGAGACAGTGACATGTAACAATACCCTAATACCTGAAGCCATGTAAATTGTCATCTTATGTGGACCAAAGTGCCATGTACATGATTTTGTTGCACAACTCAGCATGCAATCAGCCTTGGACATGACATGTAATTTTTCTTGGAGATCGGCACAAAGGGATTACTTTGGTAGTATGTGTGTGTGTCTGTGCATGTGTCTATTTATGGTAAAAATGTTACCTCTGCACGTATTGGACGCATCTATCTATCTAGCGGCCGCAGTCAATATTCTGTTCATCATGTAGCCCTAAATGTCCCTGTCCGTCATTAAGATTGGATGCATATACTCTTTGACCAATTAGCTTGGTGTAATGATAGAACATGTTGAACTCTACCCTTTGACCTTGTTTGCATATTCATAATGACGATTTACTCATGACATTATCCGGGTTCAAAGGTCAGCCAGAAGTCAGAATGTTTCATGCTTATGTCTCCATTCACAAACAATGACAGCAGACGATGGGAACAATGCATTTTGTGGTTAAAGGTTGATTTTGTACTTAATGTATTTGTAGTAACCTTCTCTTATTGTGCTTTCTGAGAGCATTTTGTTCTTAACCATCTTACAGAAAATAAATATAAACAGAAAATAGAAGAGATGCATTAGATGCATTCAGGTAGAGGGACTTACTCTTATTTTGAGGCCAAATTAGGCCAATCTCACATTTTATTTTTCATGTTAAAAAGTTTTGTTCCTTTTTGTGGTTTGTAGAAACTTCATGAGGAGAAACTCGGAAGCAAATATGTGGAAGGCCGTGCCATCGAGTTTGCCAAGTTCATTTTGATGGAAACTGGGACCTGAGACTACAGCTTCTTTATCCTGTCTCCTGGTGTTGATCCTCTGTCAAAGATGTGGAGGATCTTGGCAAGAAAAGTGGGCTCATTTTGGCAAAACAAAAAAAATTTCACAATGTCCCTGGGAAGAGGGGTCAAGAGATTGGGACGGAGCAAGAACTGGATTTTGGCTGCTAAGGAAGGACACGGGTTATCTTAAGGAAGGAAAAACTGGTCGAAAACAATGTAGCATGTTGAAAATAATTGACCCAACAAATAGACATTCTTAAACACTAGGGATTGTTTACGCCAACTTCATGGGTTCCTAGCGTGTGATATGAGACGATTATCAAGGTACAGGCGCGTAGGTGTCAAACACGAGTACGCAACACCATACGGCTTGGACAATAAATTGCGCCATCAGTAACAACGACTGATCGATTTAAAATGCTTGGGTAGTTTGGAGATGAAATGGACAACATTCATCTACCCAAGCGTATTTGAATGAAGGTTGTTAAGAATGAGATTAAATGTATTGTTTTTAGCCTCTGCCGTGTATTATGTCATATCACATGGGCGACAGCACTATTTTAGCGTAAAACAACTCAGCTTTGCCTCGTTGTTCTACTTAAAATAATGCTGTCGCCCATGTGATATGACATGATAGATACACTGCAGAGGCTAAAAACAATATGTTTATTCTCTAATTCAAAACCAAAGAGCTAGTTGGCCACCCATGTGGAAGATTAGGGTAAAGTCTTGCACAGGGGGTGTTTGGATTACAAATGGAATAGCCAATTGGGCAATTACATTTGAAAAATCACACCCCTCTGTTGAAGATTTTGATGTAGCATTTTTCAGTGGGAGTGTGGATTCCAAATAGCCCATTGGATAGTTTAATTGGCAATGTACAACCCCCCTCATGGTTTGATGTTATTTTTCTCTGCTTAGAATATTCACTTGGTGGCCAAATGGCTGAGCACACTCGAGAAGAAGATAGAGTCAACAAGCGAGGGCAGTCATGCCAACTACCGCGTGTACATGAGTGCCGAGCCGGCTTCTACGAGAGAATCGCATATTATACCACAAGGCATACTGGAATCTTCTATCAAGATCACTAATGAACCACCACAGGTAATGTCAGCCCTCTGCTTTGAGGGAGTTGACCATTTTCAGATTTGCCATAATGCATTGTGAATTTTGCTGTTCTCCTGTGAACTCCTGTAATAGACACAGGCACACAGGCATATTGTGAGGTTCACAAAGCATTATAGAGAAAGTAAAGGTGTATTCACTGTTTCCAAAATTAATCCTCACTATGACCCCACTGTTTTCCAAGTCATAAAGAACTTCTCAAAAAATTCTCTCCTTGTTGCACAAGTCCAGGTTTGTTTGAAAACATGCAAGGGTCTGAATGTCTTAACTCTTTGCATGCGGCAGGTGAGTATACTCGCTCAAAGATGAATTTTGGTCAATTTTTTTTGTCTTTTTTTTATAAACATTTCCAATTATTTATTTTCATGAGCAAATGCAGAATCAGCGTGAAAATGCATTTAAATGAGTCCAAAGAAAAAGCTGGCCTTTGTTGTTAATTTTTAGATGACATCCCAAATGACCTACAAATATTTGGACAGTCATCTCAAATGCCACTACTGATTTATGTATTATAACATTTACAGAATTGCCCAGCGTGCAAAGAGTTAAGGAGTATGTAAAAGGGTGAATTGTTTTTCATTTCTGGAATGTGATTCAAATCATCATACCTCAAAAGTGAAGACACCATTAATTAAAGGTGTATTTTGGCATTTACTCGTTTTTGTTTTGTCCTACATACTGGCCAAAGGAATGAATACACAGCTTAAACCTTGCAAACTTTGCAATTCAGTTTCTTGTAAATTGGAGTTATTTTACAGTATTCTAGGTAGCAACATATAGATACAGGGTGAGTCAAAAAAACTTGACCCGGATTGTGTCCGCCATTTTGAGTTTTTAAATAATATATATGTAACGTATGGGATACCATCGGAAAGCCTATTTCATTGTCTTTAATTTGCTGCAAAGATAATTCAAATCGGTAAAGTATAGGCCGAGCTACAGTCTTTTGAATCAAGTAGTCCGGTTTTCACCCTATCCACGGATTCCCATTTGAATGCACGGTGCCCGACTAAGCAAATGTGATTCCGTGGACAGTGCAGAAAACCGATTGCTGGATTCAAACCATTGTAACTTAAAATGGCGGACATAATCAGGGTCAAGTTTTTTTGACTCACCCTGTATAAATAGCAGAGGGGGATTAAACTAATTGATCCTTTATACTTTGCAAGAAAACAGAAAGCAGTTGGTGGTTTTTGTCCTTCAAACTTCACCTCTTCTTTCATATCTCTAAAACAATGGGATTGTTATTGAATATAATTGTATAATTGAAAGAATGCATAAAAAATACTGAATACGTTGGTGACAGTTTTGGACACTTGATGTGGTTCTCTCTTGCAGACTGACCACCAGATGTGTGTTTGTCAATTTTTATACATGAAGATTCTTGCCTTTGGTGGCTCTGAAGACACTGGTCATGAATGTTTGCCATGAAATAGGTCCTTTTATTTCTGTTCATTGTATTGCCCTCTCTTTCTGATCCCGATTGCTTGCTTGACATGTTTTTTTAAATTGTTGAAATGGAAAAGAATGGTGAAATTGTATTTGTTGATTGTCTAATTACCCCCAAAAACAAGATAGCACTGTCAGTACACTTTGGACAGAATCTTTAGGTATTGAACCAAAACTCACAAATTCTGGTTGTTGGTCTGATGAGGGACGACTGTCTATGGTTCAAATCTGCAATTATGGTATGTGTTTTTTTTACTGGATTTGCTTACATTGCTTTACAAGTTCAAGTTCATTTTATTCTCACCACATCTTCAGTGATTTAACAAAACAAAGTAAATACAATATAATGATATTAAAATTAAAATACAATTGTTTAAAGACAGATTGACATATACGCAAGTTGGGCTAATGAAGTCAAAATATTATCCTTATGATATTAGCATACATAACAAAGCTGAATTAGATTAGGTAATAAATCATTGGGATATCGATTATAAGTGATAATAATATCATAGTATAGAAAAAAAATGGAGGAAGATGGGTGTGGGAGAGGCCATTAAGATCAAGTGACCTTTAGGATTGACCCCACCCATTGGGAGATAAAACTTATTTGTGAGCCAGCAAGGGTGCGACAAAACAAGAACAGGACAAAACAAGACAAGATAAAAACAAGACAGAACAAAACAAGGGGTAACATGAGTGAATCACATTGATGTAAATAACATAAGGGTAAAAACATAGAAGTAAAGATGGCAAAGCTGATGTGAGCTATCTGTATGAAAAAAAAAATAATGGTAACCTCTCTTTATTTAAAGGCATGTTTGCCAACCTTCACAAAGCTCTGGATAATTTTGACCAGGACACCCTCGAGATGTGCGCCCGTGAGGCCGAATTCAAAGCCATCCTCTTTTCTCTGTGTTACTTCCATGCCGTGGTGGCTGAGAGACGAAAATTCGGTCCTCAAGGATGGAATCGTGTGTATCCATTCAACACTGGCGATCTGACTATCTCATGCAATGTGTTGTATAACTATCTGGAAGCTAACGCCAAGGTTCCATGGGAAGATCTGCGTTACCTATTTGGTGAGATCATGTACGGAGGTCACATCACCGATGACTGGGATAGAAGGCTGTGCAAGACGTACTTGGAAGAATACATGCAGCCTGATATGGTAAATATCATTTTTTTGTTTTTGGTCATGTGTCTTATGGTGGGACACCTTTGCGTTACAAACCCCAATTTTTGTGATTTACCCTCCTTTTCAATTATTTACTATGTAGTTTCAAAACTATACATCTGACATCCATAAAACTATATATTTTTGGAAAGCTTATGGTTCAAGGAATCCATTTATACTAGTTTCAAGATGGTATACAGGGTGGTCACTAAAGTATATAGGGTGATATTAAGAAAAACATCAGATTTTGTTCATCACATTATACTTTATTGTATTTTCTCCTGTGGTAAAGAATCTTAAAACAAACTACATATTATTACAGGGTACACCATAAGCTTCGATAAAATATATAATTATAATATGTTTTGATGAGCTCTGATGGTAATATAAGGTGCACAAATATAAGTTACAAATTTTTAAAATTTAAGGTCATGTAATCAATATTGAATATGTTATGAAAATCTAACAAAAGTAGCTACTCTGTTTTCTTGGAACAACTCAAATAAGCCTGGTATGCTATATAAATGTTAACTTGAGTCGTTAAAAAAGGTATAGGGTGTAGTGTGTGTAAAATACTACATGTCAAAGGTACTACATGTCATCAATGCATTTCACATGTGTGTAGTTGGATTTACTTGAATAAGCCCAAATCAATTATAATGTCAACTTCAAATGTTACAGTTTTGTTTGCTTTTAAATAAAAGTTTTGAATACAGATAATATAGTCATGTCAACATGTGACAGCACATTTAACAGGATAGTGAGGATACTCTGTGAGATAAGTACTTCAACAGTATAACTGTAAAGGGTGATTTTATGCTATTTTCAGCTTCTTTTACCTGCTCATTACTAATATCTCATGATCACACCATAAACTGGGGCAATGTAACAATGTTAGTCTTGTTAGATCAAAATTTTGAGCACTGTATAGCACCCAATAGTTTTTAAGGTTTTATGATTTTTAATTAATTAACCCAATTAACCTAATAAATTAATTACCATTTTTGTGTAGACCTTTATAAGATTACAGGGCTATATTAAAGTTTCATTTGTTTACAATTTATTGGCCACTAGTATCCTTCTGATTTTGTTAGTTTTCCATAAGACATGAACATAAGCGGTCGCGACCTTTAATCAACCTCATCATTAATTTTGGTATTAATTGCAAGGTAAATTACAATTAAATTTTACTTTTGCTTCAAAATTTACCAGCATGCATCAGGAAAGGCTAATATTATGTTAAAAGCATATTCTGTATTAAATTAAGACACATTGCAATATGTGTCAGAACAAGAAGTTCCTTTTCCCATTGAGTTTGTACATACTCCTCCACCGCCACTCCTCCACCGCCACTCCACCAGATTTACCTTTGTTAATATTTGTGATTTTTTTTTTCTAATTAAACAAATGTTAATGATCAAATGTAATACATATTATAAAGTAGAATTGAACACTCAATGCTCTTGCAGCAGCTTGTTGAACATAGAAGAGGCGGATAAAATGTAACGCCACCAATTAAATGGGTGTCCCACCATACGACACATGACCTTTTGTAAGGAAATAAATTTGTATATAGCTCTTGTTCAGCAATATGATTGCATGTTAAAGCTCAAAATGCATAATGTCCCTTAAAGCAATAACAGCACATTTTTTGAAGAGCACCCCTAATTTTCAAAATTGGAGATTTTTGCACAGTTGTGTTGGTAATTGTCTAGTAAAGTATAACTGCGAGTGGTAATACTCAAGAATGCGTATTTGTCATAAGAGAAGCGATTTTGTAATTGGAATTGGGATCCCTGATTGTAATTTAATGGCAGAGCAGGAAATGCAAAATTTATGTCCGTCCATGGTGAAAATAGTCCCGAAAATGACCTCTAACATGACTTTCCTGAAGCAATGGAACAACTAATGGATGAACTAGACACGTACATGCCGCAATTTCCCGTTATTTCATATTGAAGGACGTTTCCAGCAGCCGTTGAATTATTATCAGAGATCTCCAATATTAATTATTCTAATTACAAAATTCCTTATTTTGTGACATATAGAGAATGTTGAGCTCTAGCATTCACAGGTATTATTTACTAGCCAATTACTAATGCAATCGTGCAAAAATCTCAAAATATCCGGAAAATTGGGGGTGCTCTTCCAAAAAACATGCTGTTATTGCTTTAACTGCATTATTTTCCACTTTTCAAAAATCACAGAGCAGACTCCTGCCTCGTTTTTAGGGAAAAATTTCCCCTAGATTTAACAAGAAAAATAACGCTACCTCCCTTTTTTGTGGTTATCATCAGGTTGGTAGTCATTTTTTCGAAAAGGACGTTAGGGATATATATACCTAAATATTATTGTATGTTTCATTGATGATAACACATCCACCTATCATTACAGCTCGAAGGTGAGGACTACCTAGCACCTGGCTTCCCTATTCCTCCCAATTCTGACTACAAAGGCTATCATACCTACATAGATGAGATGCTGCCTCCAGAGAGCCCTTACTTATATGGTCTACATCCTAACGCCGAGATTGGATTCCTCACTACCACATCAGATAATCTCTTTAAGACGGTACTGGAGATGCAGCCCAGGGATACCGGTGGTGCTGGTGGAGGAGCATCAAGCAGAGAGGAAAAGGTAGCTTCTTAAAGAGGAACATGAGTGAAAAAAAATCAGATTTGGGGGTCATTGAATTGTATGTCTGTTTCAGTCACATCTTGGGATTTGTTGCACAAAACTATGTAACAGTTATGTATATTTCTAGGTAAAAGTTCATTTGGAATGCACATCATAGCCCTGTTTGGGAAAATTGCCCTCACATTAAGTCTTCACTTATTCCTGCTTTATTTCATATTCCATATATTTCATTTCCATGTATATGTAACTGTGTCATCCGGCTGCTCTTGACCCTTTAACCTTTCCCCAATCTTGTCCATGCTTTCAGATTAAGTCCATCTTGGATGAGATTGTTGAGAAGTTGCCTGATGAATTCAACATGATGGAGATTATGGCTAAGGTGGAACCACAAGACAGGACGCCATACGTGGTGGTAGCATTCCAGGAGTGTGAACGCATGAATATGCTCACCTCGGAGATAAGGAGATCCCTCAAGGAGTTGGATCTGGGGCTTAAGGTATGTTTGGTACCCATCATTTGAACATACAGTATATTGAGAAAAGGGAAAATCCCCCCCCCCCCATATAGCCTACAGCAATACATGTCCTTTTGTGAAAATCAGACAGAGAATTATGCAAAACCCGTTGTATACTCTGATGTAATTTGATGACAAAACAGAGGTCTGCCATGATTAAGATAAATGTAGGTTTATGCTAAAATTAAATCAATGCACTTGCATCAGTTTGACCAGACTCATATGGCACGCACCTGCGGGGCTTGTGCCATTAATGTTATCTAACTGAGTGCATGAGCATTGATTTTTTTTGCTATGCACTTGCAGTTAAAATATTCTGTCTGTCTGCCATTAACCTCTACGTGCATGTGGTGCCTGTAGATGCAAAACATTGCTCTTACTTGGATAATATAAACCAATTTAAAGTTGTATATCTTTCTGTTATCAGGGTGACTTGACCATTTTTTCTCCTGAGCTGAAGAACTCAGCAATTCATTGTACCTGCTACCATTACCTGCAAACCTGAGAACAACGCGCCTACCCGCGATCTGTTTGGACTCGAGCTTGGTACGCAGACCTACTGACTGCGCGAGCAAAGAACTTGAAAGTCTGGGACGGCAGATTTTGCGATGCCAATTGCCATCTGGCCTTGGTGGATTCCTTTAATCCCCAGAGTTTTCTCACAGCTATTATGCAGTCCATGGCTCGCAAGACGAGTGGCCTGCTGGACAATATGTGCTTTGACATTGGACGTCACCAAAAGAACAAAGAGGACTTCATTAGCCACCTCGTGAGGGCTTTACTCCAACATCTTGTTCATGGAAGGTGCACGTTGGGACACAAACGGAATGATCGTCGATGCAGCAAGCTGAAAGAACTCACACCCACTGTACCGGTGATCTTCACATCCCGCAATTCTCGGTTGAACAAGTGCCGACACAAGGATGTGTACCAGTGGCCCTTTGTACAAGACAAAGTTCCGGGACCAACTTTTGTGTGGACATTCAATTTGAAGTCAAGAGAGAAACCACCAAAATGGACATTGTCTGGTTGTAGCCTCTTTTGTACAAGTGTAAATGTCCTATGATAAGTATTTTAGGCCAGAAAACAAAAACAGTTTGTCTCAGAAGACCATATTTTTGTTTAAAATTGTTCTTTTAGCTCATTTTTTTTAGATTTGCTCACAAGATTTTTTAATTTTCAGAAAAAAAAAATCATCTGCTAAGTGGCCCAACAAAATAAAAATTGGGTTAAAATTCAATTAAAAAAAACTAAAAAATCCTGTCTTTCGTGTTAACATTTATTCTTAAAAAAGTGCTTTCGGATGTGCAATTTTTCACATTTTCACATTTATTCTGAGACAACTTATTTTTTTTTCCCCATATTCTGTTTCTCATGTTCAGTACATTGATGTCATAGCTTTACGATCAGAGTTTTCCAGTCAAATCTGTGATACGCTTTACATGCGCATCATTATTGGCCAGCGATTTGAACCAAATTAAGCACTTATGTTACTGCTCCGATGAGGGGAAATGAAATATAAGCATACCTGCCACTTTTCCTGTTTTACAGGAATTATCCCTTTTTGAACTCTCCCATTGGGGAAAAAAAATCAGAATATCCTGATTCTGAAACTTTAAACTAACTGGTTCTCAATGTTGGCAGGTATGTGTTGGGGACTGTTTTAGTCAGTGACATTTAGTGCTCTTGACTCGGAAGACTTGTGTTAAGTAAGCAACTCAAGTGGCAAAAGGCAGCTAGTAAAGATACAGCATTCTTGTTCTTGCACAATTTTGCAGTTAAATAAAGACATGAGATTTGCTACCTTAGTTTCTGCACTGATATGAATAACTTGATGATAAAAATCCCATTAATACAAACCTGTCATATCTTTTATTATATTGTTCAACCTTAAGCAGATTTTAGATTGATAAGATTGTATATAAAAGATCAATTTGATATAAATGTAGAACTTTTTTTAGATTCTGTATAAACCTTACGATTACATTCATGAGAAATGTAACAAGTGGAAACAATCAAAATTAATGTAAACACACACCATAGGGCTTTCACAAAAAAATATTGTATGAAAAATGTTTTGCTATAATATGCTAGTGTGATAGGTCAATATTAATGATAGAAATAAAAATCAGGTAGGAAATGAATGATCTTGATGCTGAATCAGCCCAAAGTCTGGGGTGGATAGATTCCAAATCAATAGCCCATAGGGTTACTTCATTTCATATATAATAGTACATGAAATTTAAATAAAACTTTTGTTTGCCCGCAAAATAATTCCAACAGAAACAAATGATCTATAACAAAATTTTGGCCATATCCTAAGGATTAAAAAGGTATAGTTTGCCCTATCTGTGGGTTATAGTTTAATAGTTATAGGGCAATAAAGGTTCAAGGTCATCCTGGGGTAACATTTTTCAAAATGCTCCAATTCTTTTCAAATGGTTCAAAATTCTTCATATAGTCCCAAAGGACCAGGAAATATAATACTTGCACTCATTTCACCATTTGGTCATGTAATTAGAGGTCAAAATGTAACAATGGTCTACATATCTTATGGGGCCATTAATACTTACCATCTAATTTACATATTAAAATATCAAATGCAGAGCAAAATGCATTTCTGTTATAGGATATGACCAGATGACAGACACACAATATGAGAACAGTTTCGTCAAAATCTGAGCACTCTAAGAGAATTACCCCAGGATGACCTTGAATTGTTGTGCTTATAATCCTGAAAATAATGACCCTACATATGGCAAACTCTACTTTTTTTAATCCTCAAGACCAGATGAGTAAGTTGGTGTAGGTTTCAAAATAATTAAACCTATTTTACTTTTGACAACCATATGTACAAAATTTACCCCCTATTTTTTGCATGTTCCCCATTGTTGATTTTTCTAGACTTTTGACACATTACACAATGACAATTTAGAAGTATGATAAAACAAAAATGTTTCTGTTGCAATTGTTTTTAGCTCAAAAACAACTTTCTTGCACTATAAATGCAAGCCCTCTTTGAATGATTTAGATAAGTTTTCTGCAGAGGGAGAATTGATTTCAAATGAAATAGCCAATCAATCAATCAAATTTATTTCATCTCAACATAATAATATACATCAAAATTCAATAAAACTTAAATTTGAAATATGATATAAACAAATATAATTATATAATTGAATAAACATTAACAGTGTTTGAGATGGGGACACTACTAAACGCATAGCATGATGTTGTAGTGCCTGGTAAATAAAACATAAGACAACAAAATAACTGTAAATAATAAAAAACGTTTAGCTAATAAACAACCATCAAGAGCATCATATTCATAAACAGCCTTATCATTGACCTGAGTACTGTCCTCCTATGCCCAAAAAGATATGGTGATTGAATGACATGATATTTTTTTCAGGGACGTTTAAGGCACTATAGAGCAATGCTCTCCTTAATCACTCTCCTTAATCACTCTCCTTAATCACCAGATTGATTTGAAGCTCTCCTTAGAATCTGTTCCATAGTCTGTCCATTACATGTATATTTTGACCACTTTCATGGTCTTTTTTTAAAATGGCCTTTGCAGGATAATTAGTCTCCTTGCAAGGACACAGACAGGTTAGTTTATATTTCTTTAGATCCTCTTGATTGCTCAACGTTTTTTTTTTAGTTGCTCATCTATTGCTCCCCTTAAAAGTTCCAGGAGAGTTCTTTGTAATTCCCTGCTCATTTAAGTCAGTCCCTGTTTTTTCATAGTTCCAAACTAAGTCATTACAACATTATAAAACAAAAGAATAAATATAACACATTGTTGTACTCTTGAGGCCTTTATTAGCAAGATTTTAAATTATATCAATATACTTATGTCTACATATTTTACATGAAACTATAAATTGTTATAATATGCAATTCATATTAACCAACAACTCATCTTTGCAAAGTACTACTATAAAATAACATTAGTTTGTGACGTTGCATGTCATATTATTCTCTGTCTCTTGTTCATATACAAAAGCTGGGATGAATATACCTATAGACGGATAGAAAGCACACACAAATAAACCGTTCAGGTGTGCCTCAGCCTGATTTTGACAAAAAGAAAATTAAAGCATTTTCAGGAAAACTGAATTTAATTTCTCAAACTTATGCCAAAACTGCACTGGAAATACATCAAAGAAAATAAATAATCAACTTTGGGAGTTTTATCAATTTTGTAGGCCTTTTTTGAGGACAAACTATGTGAACAGGTTTCCGGTAACCTTTTGGAAATATTTCATTTTGGAATAGTAACTAGTTAAAGACACTATCAGTGATTTGAAAAATATTTGAAATTTGCAGGAATAGCTTCAAAGTGAAGGATAAGTCTGTAGAATTCTCTTAAGTTACCTTTTCCAGCTGTAGAATTGATAGAAAAGGAAGAAAACGGCAGTGTTCCAAGATACGATTCTCCATTCAATTACGTGTTGTAGTAAGTGTCCGAACGGACAGTAATGACTAAAATCTCCGATTCTGAAAAAAAAAAAAAAAAAAAAATAAAACAAAAGAATAAATATAACACATTGTTGTACTCTTGAGGCCTTTATTAGCAAGATTTTAAATTATATCAATATACTTATGTCTACATATTTTACATGAAACTATAATTGTTATAATATGCAATTCATATAACCAACAACTCATCTTTGCAAAGTACTACTATAAAATAACATTAGTTTGTGACGTTGCATGTCATATTATTCTCATTGATTATTGATCCCAAAGTTATGATACACTAGCTGAGGTACACATTGACGTATACATTTAACACAGAATGAATAGGGAGCTTCATATCCCTCTTCGTATATTAGTCCCAGACAACAGATAGTCATAATATCAAAAAAAAAAAAAAAAAAAAAAGTGTCCGAACGGACAGTAATGACTAAAATCTCCGATTCTATCCTTATTAGGTTGCTTCTGGTCTTATCATTTGCAGGGTATGTTAGGATACCTGTACTTGTTACATACATACAAAAAATCAGATTTTTGATGATTTTTTCAATTTGCTGATTTAGCAAATCACTGATAGTGTCTTTAATTAATAGCTTCCATTTCTAGAATTTTCAGTGTTATGTACAGAAATATAAATGGGTAAAACAGCATAAGGAATATAGTAAGTGATAAGTATACACCAATATATCAAATCTAACATGCATTGTAAAAGTGTAGTTTGATCCCAAAGTTATGATACACTAGCTGAGGTACACATTGACGTATACATTTAACACAGAATGAATAGGGAGCTTCATATCCCTCTTCGTATATTAGTCCCAGACAACAGATAGTCATAATATCATCATAAAATCTCATAACATACTGTACAAATTATGCAACCCAGCATCACACTTCTGACTCATCATTGCTTTTAATTGAGCAATGTTTCAGTCACCACAATTCACAGCTGTTTGATCCAGTGCAAATGCCACTTTTCTTGTTCATTTTTAGAACAGTTAAGCAATGGCGCCATGATAGCGACAACTGATATAGGGAGGGATGCAAGAGCTATCACTCTTTAAAAAAGTTGAAAATCCATTATGGAAATCTTTTTTTTTTTATTTATTGTATGCCACCGAAAAACAAATACATAATTACTTAGACTACAACAACACAGAAAAGACAAGTAAAACAGAAACAAAAAACAAACAAACAAACAATACAGACAAGAAGAACCATAGACACCCACAGCCAGGAAAGAAAATAAAAGCCACTATCAGTAATTGCTTGTCCTATCCATTTTATAGATTGATAATTGTGTCACAAAAAACATGACGGTCAAAAATAGGGCAATCTTAGCTAAAACATAAACCAGAGGCCCGAGTTGCTATCGCGGCATCTGTTCACGTTTGTATAAGGTACGTACGAACGGTACGAAATATTATTAAATGGGCCTACTACAATGCCATGGGTACCGAACATGACCCGCAACTGAAATAATGCCACATTAAAGGCGTATGCACGACTGCCACCTGACCAGTATATTCGCATGCTTAAGTTTTCAAGAAAAGGTCAGATACTCATTGTTGGTGACAACAAAAAACAATTATTGATAGTGCTTTTATCTCTAAAACAGGTTTTTCCATTTGTTTTGACAAGTTTCATACATACCATTGGAAAAAGCAATATATTTCTCAGTTTCATGATAATTTTTCACAAAATTTATGAAAGATTTAATATTCAAAAAAGAGTCCTCTTGACATTTTTTGTTAAATATAAATTTTTTGGCAAGAAGAATAATCAGTGAAGTCAAATTTAATGGATTTGTAATAATTCCAAAACAAATCGACTTGCAATTCAATTCCAATGGGTCATTATGATGAATTGTCTTATTTAACCATCTACAGATCTCGTTCCAAAAGCATTTGACCATATCGCATTCCCAAAACAAGTGAAGCAATGTTTCGGGCTGATTCTTACAGAAATTACAAATTTGAGTTTCTCTTTAAAACCAATTTTGAAAAGAAAGATATTCGTTGGGATGAGAAAATGAGTAAATTTGTATTGAAAAAAATTGTAATTTAGGATAAGTTGTTATTTTGAATGGGATCATATGCACCAAACACCAGTTGGGGATTTCACCAAGGAGGTCAAGCCATTTTTGTTGACATTTTATGGGCTCTAGAGCAATAGACTCGGCCAGAGTACGGTAAACTGCTTTTGAAGGTTTGGGTTCTCTGCAGAACCCTTCAACTGAAAAGATGTTACTTACAGAACCTTCATCAACCGGTAGGGGTGGTGGTGGTTGCTTCCAGTGTTTTGGGATTGCACTGAGTAAACCATAATATTTGATAAAGGAGCAGGTTATGTTAAATTTTGATACAAAACCGGTAGGGGTGGTGGTTGCTTCCAGTGTTTTGGGATTGCACTGAGTAAACCATAATATTTGATAAAGGAGCAGGTTATGTTAAATTTTGATACAAAATTCTCATAAGATAATAAAAGGCCATCCTCAGAACACAGATCTTTCAGTGTAAGGACTCCTTTGTCCATCCATGACTGGTAAAATAAACACTTGTTATTAATTTTAACACTAGAATTATACCACAATATTTCATAGGCAACATCGGAATTTTTTGAAATCTAACCAAGCTCTAATAACACTTTAAGGAAATTGTCGTTTAAATGTGGAATAGAAAATCTTTAGATACGATATTTAGCTTCCAGACAATATTCTGTATACCCAACCGAGATAGAGTGGTTATTATGAAAGCCTTCCATTTAGCATTTTCAGAACTATTTGTAAGCCTTTTTATCCAGGTACATTTAGGCCCTTCTGAAAACATTCTAAGTTTGTCATTTTTTAGCCCACCATGCTCATAGTCATTAATAACAATTTTACGACTAATCTTGTCTGGTTTTCCATTCCATATAAATTTATAAATAATCTTATCTACCTCTTTTAAAAAGTGGTTAGGGGGATTTGGAAATCTTGCCATCTAGGCATACAAAGGTCAGACGATGGTGGCCAAGCCTATAGCAACTCGCCCAAAATATCACAAGATATCAGCAATACAGTCATGTGTGTTCCCATGACCACATCCGACCTCGCCCTCATCCATTATTCATCCAAAAAAATATCAGAAACAACCTTTACAGTGGAGTTGATTCTTCAACTCCAACGGTTTTGATATAAGAAATATTCCTTTACAACATATAAAAAATTCAGAATTTTTTGTCAAGATTTAGCTTTTACATGTTAAACCAATGGCGACGTCTAAATTGGGATTTCTTGCCGCCCTCCCCTGCAACAAGCATAGTTCTGAAATTTTCATGTATAGCACCCTCTATTGGCCAATCTACATAGGAATCTGTGTAAACTACATTTTAAAGGTGCCCCATATGATTACAACATATAATTTTCTATGTTTCATTTGGAAGGCCCTTATTACCAACATACCTAATTCCAAAATTTTACTTGAATCCGGTATGAAGTTTTGTTAAATTTGTTAAAGGCACTTCAGTGATTTGCTAAATCAGAAAATTGGAAAATTATCAAAAAATCAGATTTTGTCATGTCTGCAACTAGAATAGGTATCATAACATACCTTATAAGTTATAGGCCCAAAAGCAACCTTATAAGAACAAATCAGATATTTTAGTCATTACTGTCCATACGGACACTTACTACAACACAGAAGTCAATGGAAATTCATATCTTTGAATACTGTTGTTCTCTTATTTTTCTGTCCATTTTTTCAGTTGTAAAAATTAACTTACGAGACTTATCCTTCACTTTTAAAGCTATTCCTGCAAATTTCAAATATTTTGAATCTTTCGGGTGAATCACTGATAGTGGCTTTAATGAATTATATAATAATACAATGCAAGTGTTAAAACTCAGTTAATTTTGATATTACGGTAATTTAATTCTGATTTTGTCATAATAAATGACTTGCAGATAGCTGTGTCTTCCAAAAAGGTACTAAGATTGTTTGTATTTTTCATAATAAAATAATTAGTTACATTTACATTAGCTAACTTAATACAAAAGTGATGTACAGTATTTTTTAACATGTGTATATATACAAATCATATGCAGATTTTTAACAGGAGTATATAAACCGCCTTAAAGTAACACCATTCCGTCCAATCAGTGCTCATGCTACTTTAAAGTGACAGGAGGAGATTTTTTTAGGATACAAATTTCTCTCAAATTGCACAGGATCGATTGTAGACCACCTACCAAGAACGTTCCGAAGGTTTATTGGACAAACAAGTACAAAAGAAAACAGCAAACCTTATTTTGAACTTGCCTGACTATCGTAATTGTCCCCATAGAACACCGTGCTTTGACTTTCTGTCGTGCACACAGAAAGTACTAAATCATCATATTATTACATAAAGACGGCGTATTTGGCTTATTCACTTAAGGTGTGATCTAATACATTGGAAAGCATTCCAAATATGTAAAAAAACCCGGGTTCGAAAAAAATTGGGGGTGCTTCTTTCTGGAAATCTCCTCATGTCTCTTTAAAGTGACAGGAGATTTTTTTGAGGATATGAATTTCTCCCAAATTGTGCTGGAGACCACCTACATAGAACATTTCTTGGACAAACAAGTACAAAAGAAAACAGCAAACCTTATTTTGAACTTGCCTGCTGTCGCAATTGTCCCTATAGAAAACCATGCTTTGATTTTCTGTCATGCACGACAGAAAAATATAAAGCATCATCTTATTAGATAAAGCCAGCTTATTCGGCTTATTCACTTCAGGTGTGATCTAATATATTGGTAAGCATCCAAATATGCAAAAAACCTGGGTTCAAAAAAAAGTTGGGGGTGCTTCTTTCTGGAAATGTCCTTCTGTCTCCTTAAGCTTGCCCAATTTTAATATTTTGCCAAAATTGGGCCCACTGGCTATTACTTGAAACAATTTCATCTATTTTTCTTCAGTGCTTCTGAGCCAATTTCTCAATATTCTGAGCCAATTTGGGGCCGTAGTTCAAACACTGGTTTTGGTTGTAATAAGTTAATACTACAGATGTGTTAATACTGTGGAAGTATTAGCATCAATTAATTATCCATTTAGCACTGCACTGTGAGATCTCAAAGGCCTCAATCAACTGTAGTCCTAAAAGATCTTTTTTTTTTAATTGTTTTTTTCAAAAATTCCTAAATTATACATATTTGTGACCATATTCAGAATCAGCATGAAAAAAATGTATTCAAAGGAGTCCAAACAAGCCTAGTCTTAGGTCAGTGTTCCTTGATAGTATGACCGCAAGCCACTTAAAATGCCATCTCAACAAAACAGACTTAGAAGCCTTGGCACTGTGGCTCACCCTACCAAACTTTCACTTAAAAGACTGATCAATATTTTTCATTGGGAGATGGGAAAATTCAACAGTTGAATCAAAAACTCATGTTCTTCTAAGACTCTTGTTTGCTCAAACACTTTGTATTCCACTTTTTTCCTAGAATTTGTGCATTTAAAATTGTGTGTCAATGAATTTGTTTTTTTGAAAAAAAAGCAGAGTGCCTCCCCATCATGAAACAATTTTTTTATATATAATATTGATCAACCTCTGAAAGAAGACCAAAGTTTTCAAAAGTAATGGATAAACATACTTTATGTAGACCATTCTTGGAAAAAATTAAGGTCCAATATTTGGTCAATGTTTGGTAAAAAGAGCAAAAATGTTATTTTACATTTTCAAACACAATCAATGACATACTGAAGTGCACAGTGGACCAGTGTAAGCAAACATTGTAATGTGTTTATAATATAATAAATTACAGCTGTAATGTATATAATACGGGAATGTGCTCATATTGTGACTCTAAACTGTAATGAAAATACTTCATTTCAATTGATGTTTTTTTGTTTGATATTTACTCCCACATGAACTAAAAGTATGCTGGTTTCTGTGATCACTACAATTTTCTCAGCTAGAGCTGGGGGGGGGGGAGTGGTGGCTTTGTGCAAGCAATCTGCTAGTTTGTTACATTTGTGTGAGAAAGAATAAATATTCAAATATAATATTTAGTAAATAATGTGTACATGATTATTGTCTTTACAACAGCATGATAGATATATATATATATAATTCCATTTAAATATTTTTCTTCGAAACTTCAAGGAATATCTACAATCAGATACAATTTTTTTTAAATACAGTTACCAGTTACATACATTTACAGTAAATGTGTCTCCCTCTCTCAGATCACTAATTTTGCTTGTATTGTGGAAGAATGTTTTAAGGAAATACTTAATTTGTGCAATTATTTAATCCTTGAAATCTAGGATGCTAGGAATCAAAGTTTCCCATTTTACCACTTGAAAAACAAGTTTTCAGCACTTTAGAGAAGAAACTACACGCTTCCTCATGTAAAGGTTGCCAAATTTATATGTACAAGAATCAAACAGAACATATTACCAAAACTTTTTCAATGATCTATTATACAGAAAGCTCATAAATCTTGCTATAATTTCACCACCATATATATTGGAATATAAACCATTTTGTGGACTTCTTAAAGGTGCAACGAGAGATTTCACATATCAGGTGTCCCTAAAAATGGAAAGTACTTTCCGTCAAAAATTTCTTTGTTACAAAAATTGTGAAATTTCTAATTTTGTATAGGAGCAAATACGAAATTCAGCCTATGTTTTATATTGAAATATAAACAAATCAAAATCAACCAGTTTTCTCTGTTTTAAGACATTTCTGTAACCAAATACAAGATAAGAAATGTATTGAGTGTCTAATCTATATAAAATTACTATTACGACACAATATTTGGGTGCCTCAAAATCTCTCGTTGCACCTTTAATTGCATTCTTAAATTCTGGCTCAATTAAAACAAGGCACACCTTTACCTCCCTTTGTCCTTACACAGCCAGTCTTCAATCTAGCTAGCAGATTATAGGGTTTCTCCATACAACCCTTGAAAACGAATTCTACATATTTTGCATCAAACATGTCATCTTCAAGAATTCTGATGTTACCAAAATCAAATATTGTGCCAAGGGGTCCATTTGGTGGTCATCTTATATCAGGAGGGATTAATCATACAAATTGGTTCAATTTAGTTGAAAAGTATCTCAAATGATTCGTCTCGTCAAAAGGAATCAGAAAATATATAGTTTGGCATATCTGTGATGTTCAGTTACAGCGATATGGGTGAAAATGTGATAAAGGTCATTGAACTTTTGATTGGCCATTGTACAGGAGGCCAAATTTTCAAAATGCTTCAATGCTGACAAAAAAAAAAAAAAAAAAAAAAAATAGGCCCCCCCCCCCCCCCGATTTACCCGGAAGTAGTATTGATTTTGAAATCAGATGAAAGACTGTATTTTTTCCTCATTGTTGCCCTGAAATTTGAGCCCTCCAATCCATTCCATTCCCAAGATATAAACAAAAAACACCATTTTAATGGTTAACCATCAATATTAGCACAGTATAGAGTAGGCTTTGCACGTACTGCCATTATTTGCTCTACCATCAAAACCGCAAGTTTATTTCCCAACAGTACGTGATGGGCATATTCTGCAAGTGCCAGGCTATCATATCCAGTAGAGAACACACTAGGACATATCTTAATCAGCAACAAGCACCTTTAACCGGTGGGCCATGCTCACCAAAACTCTGAAATTTCTCCTGTTTATGCACTACAAGTCTCAGGATCGCCATTTGTGGCTCATAGTCTTAAGCTGCTTGCTTGGTTACCTTCTGAAGTAAAGCTGCTGTTGTTATTCCACTTAAGATGCAACTTGTGAAAGAGTAATTCCCAAGTTATTGGATGCCCAGTTGATCATCTCTTGGCAACCAAGAGTCCACGCTAGTTGAGTCAACATTGGGGGTTGATTGACATCAATAGCATCTACTGGCATTCAATATTATGTCGGGCCATTTTGAGTTTGATGCCCTTTCCATGTCTCTTTGCCATGTTGATATTTGTCTTGGCACTTGACCTTTTGATTGCCGTAAGATGGTGGAATTTTCAGCATGGATTTGTGACAAAATTGCTGAGTTGTTCGCCAGTCCTGTAGGGAGATGGGTATGCAAATATTTAACAGATGTGGTAATTTAATGGATGAGTATTAGGGACATGTAACATGTTTATTTCAGTTTTTATTGTACAGAACAGCTCTGTAAGAGAAAGAGGACTACTATTCTAGGAGGCCCTGTTTAGTTGCTTGGCAATTTGTTAAATTTGAGGTGAAATTGTGACATACTAAATTAAAGTGCCATAGCGTGTAGACCTACTGCTGTGCTGTATCCCTAACATCCCTTAAAGGCTCTATCAGTGATTTGCTAAATCAGAAAACCAAAAAAAATAATCAAAAAATCAGGTTTTTGATGTGGACAAAAGTACAGGGTTCAAAGATAGTATCTCCATGTAAAGTGTTTACCGTAGGTCGTACGGAAAGTAAGGACTAAAATATCAAGATTTATCCACCTTATTAGATTGCTTTTAGTCTTAGCACTTGTAGGGTATGTTAGGATACCTATACTTGTTGCCGAACATGCAAAAATGTGTTTTTAATAATTTTGTCGATTTTATGATATAGCAAATCACTCATAGTGCCAAAGGATATGACACCATATAAGACATAAGAATCATTCATTCTAAGTTTGAAACCTGAGGATGGGTTTGAACCACTGATCTCTGTACAATGGATTGGCTACACAGAGTTAATGTATATTGATGATGAAAGCAACCCGCGGACATTGTTCTACCGACACAATAGGATTCCGAGACACATGTTAACAGAAGTTGTATCCCAGTACAGTTTTAGAGAATGCCATCCCATAAGCGCAAACTCAAATACAATGAGACTCATGAATTGGTTGATTGTAGTCCATTATGTCGCTTATCCACATATCAATGTGAACACATTTGTGTAAATGACAGGCTCTTAACACTGGGGTCCGTTCGCGAACCTCATTGGTAGGTCCTACATACTAGACCTTTTCATACTATTTACACAGTGCTTTGGATATAAGTTGATCCACTCAGGCGTGACATAGATGCACGTTAGAGTACGACTGAAGTTTCGCGGACGAACCCCTGATTGGGCTCTTTTTGGATGACCAATATGGCCGTCAGTGCCTCAATTATGAAGCCATGTTTCCAATCCATTGTAGAGAGATAAGTGGTTCGAACAGTTGTCACCATATAGCTATTAAACCATTGAAATATCTTGAAGGGATCTTGATTAAGGGTTCTTTAAGGTTCTACAAGGAACCATTTTCTTGACTACAAGGAACCCCAGTGAAGGTTCGTTAGGAACCCCAGTGAAGGTTCTTTAGCAAAGGAAATGGTTCTTTGTAGAAAGCTTTCAGAATGCTTAAAGAGACATGAGATTTCCAGAAAGAAGCGCCCCCAATTTTTTTCGAACCCGGGTTTTTTTTTTGCATAATTGGAATGCTTTCCAATATATTAGATCACACCTGAAGTGAATAAGCCGAATACGCCGTCTTTATGTAATAATATGATGATTTAGTACTTTCTGTCGTGCACGACAGAAAGTCAAAGCACGGTGTTCTATGGGAACAATTACGATAGGCAAGTTCAAAACAAGGTTTGCTGTTTTCTTTTGTACTTATTTGCCCAATAAACCTTCGGAACGTTCTTGGTAGGAGGTCTACAATCGATCCTGAGCAATTTGAGAGAAATTCGTATCCTAAAAAAATCTCCTCCTGTCACTTTAAAGTCTGACTCAGAGATTTTGAAATATTATTTTTTGTGTAATAATGAAAAATAGTCAACTAGAACTAAAGATAGTAACCTAAAATGCACAGTTCCGAAATTTGAGATGAATCGGATTTTTTCGTTTTGATGCAGTAAACATTTATGTGTAGTATTACGTCCCATTGGATACTGTGTATAACAAAAATTCCGGATCCAGAATTTTATAACAAAGTTGTGATTTTCTATATGAAGGAATTCGATTTAAGCTAAGCAATTTCACACAGTGATTAGTATATGGACAAGCATTATGGACAAGCATTATGTACATGCAAAAAACACGATTTTTTTGGAAATTGAGGGCGCCCTCCTCAGGAAATCTCTGAGTCAGCCTTTAACCCCCCTTTGCAGAATATAAATGAATTTTTGTTATCTTTTCCAATTTTTTTGTTATAATATGTGTCAAACACATAAAAGAAAATTCATAAGCATATTGAAATGTTTAAGGTTCTTTATAGAACCTGAGGGTGCTTCATACAGAACAAAAAGTTCTAAGTTGCACTCCTGTTTAAAGAGTGTACATGTATACCCACCTGGTTGGCTAAACAGACGACTGGCAGATCCTTCTGTTGCAGAAGTCTTCCCAGCACCTTCAAGAAGTCATCAACATGAATCTGCAGGTTTCCTTTGATTTTCAGAGTCTTTACGATGTCTTCTTTATCTTCCAGATACCCAGCTCCACGTACCGCACCTAGTTGAATGGACAGGGCTGGCAAGTTGTTTGAATAACGATGCATAGCAAGAGCATCGAGGTAATTGTTAGCAGCAACGTAACATGGTTGTGCTGGATTTCCCCAAAGGGCAATTACAGATGATAACAGGAGGAAGATATCTAAGCCATCTTCCTTAGTCAAATTGTGAAGGTGATAAGCGCCATCTGCTTTGGCACCAAGATTTTGATCAAGTTCATCCTTTGTTAGACTTGAAAAAGACCCCTCCTCGAGTATTCCTGCTAGATGAAATACTCCCCTAATTGGTGGGACATTCTCATCTTCACGGAGATCTTCGAGCATGCGTTTGACTGACTGGTAATCGGATATATCAATGTTAAACTGGTGAAAGGTCACTCCTTTACTCTGGGTGTATTTGATCATTTGTCTTGCAGCAGCACTTCTTGGTCCGCTTCTAGATACGAGTACTATGTGCTTAGCGCCATTATCACACAACCATCTTGCCAATGCCTGGCCAATACCGCCAAAGCCACCAGTGATGATGTACGATGCCCTGGATGTAAACTGCTGCACTGCTGGTTTCACTTCATTGGGCCTGAATTTGTCTATTCTAAAGACCATCTTTCCTATATGCGATCCTTTAGACATATCACGGAAAGCTTCAGTCACGTTCCTCATTGAATAAACTATTGTGGGAATAGGGTGAAGTTCATGTTTTTCAAATAGTTCGACCACCTTTTGTAGCAGGCGCTTGACAGTCGATGGGTCCTGTTGCATTAGTATATCCACTTGACATGATATGAAATACTTGTTTTCCAGAAGTATCTTCATTGGAAGGCTAGAATTTTGTAGAATGTCTCGCTTGCCAATTTCACAGAATCGCCCACATGGTGCAAGGACTGACATACTTGTTGATAAAAGCTTTCCTGATAGAGAGTTTAGGACAACGTCTACACCTCTACCTTCCGTAAAAGACATGACATCGTCATAGAATTGAGTTGATCGAGAATCGCTGACAAATCGAACTCCAAGTACATTTTTCAAGTATTCCCGCTTCTTTCTTGAACCTGCAGTGCAGATAATCTTGGCATCCAACAGCCGGGCAATTTGTATGGCAGCAAGACCTACTCCACCACATGCAGAATGAATAAGTACGGTTTCTTTTGGTTGTAGACATCCACGTTCGACTAAACTAAGGTATGCGGTAACAAAAACCACTCCAATACTCGCGCTCTTTATCCAGTCAAGCTTTCGTGGTTTTAGAGTAGTAAGTTGGGCATTGCAGATGACATGTGAAGCAAAGCATTTCTTGCCAAATGCAATTACTTCATCTCCAACCTGAAAGTTGGTAACTCCTTCTCCAAGTTCGGTAACAACACCAGCACATTCTATACCAAAAGACGGAAAGTGTTCCGATTCCAAACCTTGTAAAAGACCCATGGACATCATAACATCTTTGAAGTTTAGAGGGGTTGCCCGGACGGAAATCTTGACATGTCCAGCAGGAATATCATAACCTTTGACATCATGCAACGCAAGGTCATCAATAAATCTTTCACGTCCTTTTGCTGATATCGCTTGCTCTACTCTCCAGTATTCTGATACCGGCATCGTTTTTGGAAGGTGTTGGTGCACAGTGACCGGACCATAACAAATGCCATTTCTGATAACCATTTCTCTTTCCAATTCGTCTGGCTCTGCCATCAAATTCAGTAGAGTCTGCACATTTTCATTGACACTGCATGTGGCATCGGAATCAATGGAGAAAATAGGAACATTTGGAATATAGTTTGCGATGGCCCTTGTCAAACCGACAGCTTTTGATGCGTTTGGATTGGTGGAATCCTTGTTAGCCCCTTTGCTTAACACCCAGACTCGACTTATTCTTTGAGGATACTGCTCCACCGCCTGCAATAACTTCAAAAGAGCATGAAGTTTCTTGTCGGCGTCACTGTATACGTATATCACTTCAGTTGGTGTCGCCGTGTGCTTTTGAAGGATTCGATGAAATGAATCTGCCTCAGAAAAAGACGTCATAACAATGCTCCCCTTGAAATCCGTTAGCATTTCCTCTTTGAATGTGTTACTGATATCTTGTATTATCAGTAACTTTGACGGCTCTGCGTTTATGGTGTTGTTGTTGTTGAAAAATCGGTTAGTTTGTACTGACCGTCCAATGATCACTCCATGAAAGAAATCATTTGGTGTTGAAGCAGAAGTTACCTCCTGAAGACCAATATCTTGCATGACATCGACCCATCCTTGTCGATCTAGCCAGCATCTTTCCTTGCGGAAATCCTCAAAAATCCAGCACACATCTAGTGTAGCAAAACACAGTTCTTTCTCAAAGTGGTTGGAAGTCGCTTCAATAATGAACATTAGGCCGTTTGGAAGAAGAAGTCGTGACATACAACGTGTCGTTCTCAGTACATCTATAGAAGCGTGGAGTGTATCCACGGCAATGACAATATCAAAGCTACCTGGCACAAATCCTTGTTGTGAAACATCTGCATCAATATTCAGTGGCTTGTAGTGGATAAAAGGGTATTCTGACAGATTGTCCTCGGCCTGGTTGAAGAACGTTGTATTAAAATCAGTGAAGACATACTCTAGCTGATGGGACATACCAAATTCTTTCAATGGCTCAAGGATAAATCGAGCCAAACCGCCTATTCGACCGCCTATCTCCAATATTCGGACAACGTGTTTATGCTTCAACCCTTCCTCAACAACCTGCGTGATGGCTTCAGCAACTGCTTTGTAATATATCCTTACACTTAGAGAGTCGTAGAAGTATTTATTCAGCCCTTCAGGAGAAAACATGATCGGCATTGCTACTTGTGGATCACGCAATGTGTTTGGAAGTGCATCACCAAGCTCCTTCAAGAGAGTTACCTCTGTATGGAATTCTGGACAATGAGTTTTTATTTTCTGAACCACTTCTGGGATTTTCTCATGTGGTATGCGCGTTGCTGTAACTGATGATGCAATTGTCTCGAAACGAGAGATATACTTCTTGTAGGTTTGTGGTTTAGCTCTCTCCTTTTCGGGGACAACGTCTAGAGCATTCCTAATGTATGATGCACATATGGCCTCAAAATCGTGCAAAAATCCTTCAACTCGACTTATAGCATTCATTTCAGCAGTGTAGGTAGTGTTTAGGTGAGACTCATTGAAAATATCCTCGATTATTTGCGGTGATGGCGTGTATGCGCAAAGAGGTTGCCATTTCGTCGTGTAAATACAGGTATCAATGTCAACGCCCGTCTGATTTCCTTGAAAATTCTGTCCCATGTATCCTGTTACTTCAGCCAAAATTGTTCCTGACTCTTTTGCAATTATGAGATTTGCCGTCAAAAAACGACTGTCGCAATCCAGTACATTTGTGTGCACTATCAATGGCTCTCCTGTGGGAAGAGATGGGGATGTCAGGTGCAAGTTGTCTATGTGAATTGGGAGATACATCGATGTGAACGCATCAGCAGTGATTTGAGCAAGCTGGAAGGCAGCGTCTAGATGTGGAATAGACACTCTTTGATTTGTTTCTACTACAGGACTAAGGTATGCGATAGATTCTCCGTCCCCGATCAAGGCCTTTTCTACTACTTGGAAAGCTGGTCCATATTGATAACCCGCTCGTTGTATTCGTCTGCAAATTTCATCTCTAGAAACTTCTTCGTTGCACCTTTTAAGGATTTCTGTCACCGAAACTGAAGAAGCTCTCTTTTTGTAATCCGAATAAGTTCCCATAGTGGCTTTGCAGTGTATGTTGCTTTCACATTTCACTTGAACACAATTGCCTTCTTTTGTTTGGTGGAAAGTCAACACAGCCTTTCTCTTATCGCTTTCTTCAGGAAATGGCAAGACTTTTATGAAACTGAGATCCTCCATTGTGGGTGATTCCTTTCCTTGAAAATTCATCTGAGCCAGGAACTCCACATAACCTGCTGCAGGGAATACAATTCGGTTATCCAGTTGATGATCAGCTAGAAAGGGAAAGCCGGCCAAGGATACTTGACCTTTTCGCCCTTTGAATGAACGGTCATCTTGACCTAAGCGACAATTACGATGATCTTCCGTCTCTGACCAAAAGCGTTTGTGTTGCCAGGGATATGTTGGGATTGGTGCCCAGTATGCCGCGTTTTTAGTGACATTACTCCAGTTGATATCAACACCTGCTACGTACAGACTACCAAGTGCACGTTGCATTGAGTGAAGGTCATCCTTATCTCGGAGACCTGAATAGATAGTTGATATACCTTGCTGAGGGTCGACTGAACGTATAATTTGTTTTACGCTTGCTAGAAGTGTTGCAGCTGCGGACACCTCTAAGAATATATCTATATTGATATCTTGAAGAATTTCTTCTACCGCTTGTTTGAAATGAACTGGTTTTCTGATATTGTTCCACCAGTATTGTGTGTCAAAGGCTCCTTCATAATAGTGACCCGTTACGGTGGAGTAGAAAGGTATGGCGTTTTTTCCGGCTTCCGTTTCAACAACATCCTTCAATGATTCCATAAAAGTCTTCTTAATTGAATCCATGATAGGCGTATGGAAAGGACATGTGACCCGAAGCTGTTTTGCTTTACCAGGGTTCTCTGCAACTAGTGCTGAAATTTCATCCGTGTCTCCTGCTAGAGTAACATCACCAGGACCATTCACCGCTGAAATATAAACACCTTGTCGTTGATCGCAAATCGCCCTAGCCTGTTTGACAGTAGCTCTTAGCGCTGCCATCCGCCCAGTGTTTACAAGCTTTGCCTGTCCCCTGCTTCGATGATAGATCACGGCAATCGCCTGTTGCAAGGTCATACCTCCACATACATAAGCTGCTGCTGTCTCGCCCACACTATGGCCCACCACTACGTGCGGTTGGACTCCAAAATGTCGCCATAAATTATAGATACCAACTTGAATGAAGAAGATCGCCGGCTGAATCACATGGATCAACTTTACTGCTTCTGTTGCAGGTATACACGGGTTACTAGGATTGTTGTGATCCTTGAATAAGCAACAGGATTCCAAGACTGACCAACCACTTATTTGCTTGAAGAGGGTATCACATTCAAGTATTGTGTCGTGGAAAACTGGTTCTTGTTGGAACAACTTGCGCCCCATGTCAACCCACTGTTGCCCTTGACCTGGGAATACAAAGCAGATTTTTGGGGTCTTTCGATTGACAGTGCCGGCAATTAGAGACACAGATCCCTCATTTTGCTTGTAGGAAGTGAGGATGTTACGGAAAGACTTTGCGGAATCAGCAATGACCGCAAGCCGGTATTGGTAATGTTCTCGTCTTGTGGCCTGCCAGGCTGTTACAGAAAGGGCATCATTTGAGCAAACAAATGCGGACCATTTGGCAGCGAGCTCCTTGAGTGCTTCTTGTGTCTTTGCTGATAATGGGATGATAATTAAGTTTCCTTTTGACGTGCTTTCGGATCCAAAGGACCATCCACATGTAGCTAACGGTTTGCTAACTGATGGAGGAGCCTCTTGAAATACGACATGACCTATCGCACCTACGAATCCAAAGCTGTTAAGCCCTATGGTGTACGGCTTGTCATCATTTGGTATTTCTTCACTGTCTGTCTGTACTTGCAGATTTAGCTTCTTTAAATCAATTGCAGGATTTACGGCATTGTAATTAATAGTGGGGACTAGCCGCTTGTTAGTAACATCAGAGAAATTTTGATTGCCGCCACTACTCCTGCTGCACATTCGCTGTGACCGAAATTACTCTTCACAGATCCAACTTTGATTGGTGTTTCTCGTTCAGGACCAAATGTAACTCCGATGGCTTCGGCTTCAATTGGATCTCCAACGGGTGTCCCGGTTCCGTGAGCTTCAACGTAACTGACAGACGACAATGGTATATTGCATCGGTCGTAGGTCTTGCGCATGATCATTTCCTGTGCTTCTGCTGACGGCATAGTAATGCTCTGATTGGAACCATTTGCAGCAACGCCACATCCTCGTATTACCGCGTACACGTGGTCATTGTTCGCTAATGCGTCGTCTAGAGGCTTTAGGATAAGTGAGCCCCAACCTTCACCCCGAACATATCCTGTTGCTGTGTCAGAAAACGGACAACTTTCGCCTTCTGGGGATAGTACGCCGAGTGCGCTAAATCCAATTGTAGATTCTGGAAGAAGGATGCCATTGCAGCCCCCTGCAACAGCTGTGGAACATTCACCGTCCCAAAGACCGGAACAGGCCAAGTGGATGGCATTAACTGATGATGCGCACGCAGTGTCAACAGCTATACTTGGGCCGCGAAGATTTAAGACGTACGATATGCGGTTAGCTACGGATGAATGCGCGATGCCTGTGTGTGTGTACGGATTCAATAGTTCGGTTCTACATGTCATGACTGCGTAGTCCATGAAGCCTATTCCCATGTAGACCCCACAATCACCTAAAGTGTTGGGGACGATTCCTAAAAAAAAAACATAAATAAAAAATCATATTATCAATGAAATATTCGACTTTATGGTGATTTCTTGATTTTAGCAGTTTCATTTTTATGGTTTACTAGATATCCTTAAAAAGTTATTTAAAAAAATTTAGTTGATTCTGACGGTGCGTTTTGATGTTATGAGCGAATATTTGTGTCACGCTGCTCTAAGCCCTAGGCCGGTTGCTGTTCATGATTTCGAAGGTTCGTTATTCCGAAGGTTCGTTTATCCGAAAGTTCGTTAATCCGAACACGTGAATTTCCAATATCCTACGTAGGCGTTATTCCGAAGGTTCGTTAATCCGAACATTTGTTTCTTTATTCCGAAGGTGTGTTATTCCGAATGTTTGCTTATCCAAAGGTTCGTTAATCCGAAGGTTCGTTATCCGAAAATGGAATAAGCTATACGAATGTTATTAAATTTTCGGATAAACGAACCTTCGGATAAACGAACCTTCGGAAAAATGAACCTCCGATAAACGAACCTTCGGATAAACGAACCTTCGGAATAGCGATCCTTCGGATAAATGCGGAGACCCCCCCCCCCCGGCCACCCGGTTGTAATTTCTGCCCGTTTACGGACAGAAAATACGAAATTGCGAATTTCTTTTAGAATAGATCGAATCTGCACGTAAGATTAGGCACACGTGCTTTAATACTTGTGGTGCACGAAATTCCTCTTCAAAATATCACGTAGAGTGGATTAAATCAGTACAGACACGGTGTGGCAGGAGATATGGTCCGCCGGTCTCACAGTCCGGGAACAATGGTGAACAATAGGGCAATCGATTCAGTTGACTCTTCACGCAACATTAGTTTCACGCTTTATTGCGTTGTCGTCTATAGAGCCTGGACTATGGTCCGGGCGGACCATATCTACTTTACACCGGGCGTGAAAACCCAAGGGGGTGAGAAACGCATTCAAAACCAAGTCGTCCGTTGCTGGGCGCTGACCATTTTGAATATTGCAGGAATAATGATCAGTTGGGTGCTTGTTACACACCTTAATGTCAATTTCGATACAAACAATCCGCCAAAAATATCAGTGGTTGGATGTTGGGTGCTAATGGGTGGTTTTAAAATTTTGTCCTACCCATGAACACACAAACGAAAAGAAATGACACATCAGTCGTCTTGATGTAGATAAACCGCCTCAATGAATACATCTTTTCACCTAAGGCGCGCATGCATTATGAGAAAAAAGAGTTCTGAGCACATGATCCAGGGTACCATATTATTACACCTGGCCACCTCTAACACAACATTAATTGTATCACTACCGATTAGTGGATCTGCAAAGCGGCACCCACAGTATGTTGGAAGAAGCGGAGGAAGCATTGCTTCTATTGTTGGTACTCTATGTTTCTTGTGGTCGGCAAAACATGCTAGACGGTGAATTTCTAAAGATTACGTAACGCCTCTCTATCTATATAGAACCTCTTGGAATAACATGCCTCTAATATAAGAAGGTTGTAAAATTGTGTTTAAGAAACACTATACTCGATTAATTGATATGTGAAACCCCGTACCTTCTGAGGGTGAAAACATTCAATGAGGCGCAGGGACTTCTGTTATCATGTTATGTGTGAGCAATGTGAGGCCTGAAATAGTGCGTTTCCATACATGACTGAAATTGTATTCAGTGGGAGGTGAGTGAGTTAAATGACTAGAGTGTCCTCCCAAGATAATCCCGGTGTGGCACGTGCATTTGAATTCTTTCAATTTCCCGGTTTTGTAACTAGGTTGAACCTCTCCGACCTAATTGAATAGGTCCACAACTCCAGGGGGACGCGAACGTATCAACGCGAATCGACTATAATGAAAGAACATTTTGTAACGATGTGTAGGCAGGTCTTTTAACTATCGATATCAAATAAGTACTAACACTCCCTGTGTGACATTACAATGACGTTATAATTTTGATTTTCTGTTTTTGGAAAAAAATTCAGTTTTTCGCCGGAATTAAGTATGAAGGAAAAAACAGTCTGTCAAGTGTTTTGAGCCACCTATTCCTCATTTTGTGTCGTCTGCAAGAATTGCAGAAGGCACACAGGGATTACTCTGGTCGTATGTCTGTGTGTCTGCGTGTGTATGTATGTGTGTCTGTGGTCAAAATGTTAACCCTTAATATATCGCATGCCGTATGAGTTCCGTACATGTAAGGGCTACGATGATGTAACTTGGTGGAAAGGAGGGGGCGGGGTGGGGTGACATGTTGGTGACCTCCTCATTCACAAACCGGTGTGAAAGCAGATATAGTCCGGCGGGAGCCACAGTTCGGGCTCCATAGACGATAACGGAATAAAACGTGAAACTAATGTTGCGTGAAGAGTCAACTGAATTGAGTGCTCTATTCTTTACCATTGTAGCCGGACTATGAGTACGCCGGACTATAATACACCGGGACGGTAGTGCTGGATGTATTTTTTTTTTTAAAACCTCTTTGTATCTATTTATGGGTAAGTGTATTAGCTAACTCCCTCCTGTCTAAAATGACACCACTTTTGTAACATTCGCTTGCTTCGCTTGTAACTTTTAATAGTACAAATATTAGTCTTGACCTTGAAACCTGAAGTAGCCCCCATTTTGCATTTCAAGGTCATTTGAACTATTAAAAGTTGCAAAATTGAATTTGTAATGCACGAAAACATATAATTAGACACTTACATCTTTAAAATCGGTTTATATTAACGATTTGACCTTGACTGAAAGTGCATTGACCTTTGGACATTTTTGGCCATAGCGTCCTCATTTGAAGTCGGATCTATAACAAACTATACATTTTTAGATTCCCAAAGGCGAGTAATTTGACATGCATATTAATTCAATTGCGACAGTTCTCAATTTTTACCCCCGTGTTAACTTTGTTTGCCCCTTCCCCATTGAAGCGGCAAGCCCAAGTCAAAAACCTTCAACATCGATCAGGGAACCACAAGACGCCTTCAAATCCAGAGTTTGGTCACGGGATCTACAGGCTGGTCTTCTAGTCTACCAAATGTGAGGATTAACGTTTCAACATGGACAAATTAATATTTCTCGCTTGTCACTTCTTCGTTGTTGTTCAACGTGGACATCCCAAAAGAGCACAACCAGCCAGAAACCAGCCACAGATCGATACCCGGAAGATTTTCTCCCCAGCAATGATCACGTGATATCACGTGATATCGCATTCTTGAAAGTCGGCGATCTGCCAATCGCATTGACTCGTTGATATCTATGACGGCGCGATTCGCTGAGGTGACCAGTTGGAGATATGATGCAAAACGGAATATGCACAAGGTGAAACTGGATTTTATAAAACATGATGGTCTGGATTGGTTTAACAAGCGACGTGTATGTAATGCGCCCCATGCAAGATCTTGAAGGATTGGTGTTACTTGAGTAGTTCTGCGGTAGTCTGAGTGTACAAAGCGAGCTGCTTGACGGACGGTTAATATCAGTCTGCATCTGGGTATGAGGATTCCATGCTTCTCCACCATATTCCAATTGGGGGCGAACCAGTGACAGATAAGCTCTTGCTTTCACATCTTTACTGCATGCTGACAAAGTTCTCCTAAGCATACTTATGGTACGGCTAGCCTTGCAAACGACTTTCTGGCAATGAGTTGTCCACTTCTGGTCATCTGATATATATTGTGACGTCAAGGTAATCGCGCTGGTTTGTTTTGTGAAGAACTTCTCCATGGATGTTATATTGATGGAGAATATGTTTCTTCTTCAGAGTGATGGACATAACTGCACATTTTTCCACATTGAATCTCATCAGCCAGGTGTCGGCCCAGGTAGCGAGTATATCGAGATCTTTCTGCAAGATGATGTGGTCAGATGGACTGGATATTTCTTGTAGATGATACTGTCATCAGCAAATATACGGATTTGTGAGTTGAGCTGTTCACTGATGTCATTCATGTACAAAAAAAGAGTGCTGGCCCGAGGACCGACCCTTGCGGTACACCCGATGTTACATCCATCCAACTGGAGTGGGTACCATTTACTGAGATGGCCTACTTTCTAGTGTTGAGAAATTATTTTACCCATCTCCGAGTACGACCACCGGGATTCGAACCCGTGGTAATTTGCACCACAGGCAAGCAACCTAACCGCTAGGCCACGCTCTCCCATCGGGGATATCATAACACCTGAAACCTTTATTAAATTTTACGTTAACCAGTCAAACATAATATTTTGAAAGGTTAAGTTATCATTATCATTGACTACCCTTATTATTATTATAACATTAATTTTGTTTTGTACCCCGACATCTCTGGCCCGCCACCCTCCCCTGGCCAGCCGCACCAGATCGCGTAGTCACTACGTTCACTTCACTTACTCCACTCGCCAGATATAAGGATCAAGTTTCCCGGATTTTGCACAACTATAGGTCTCAGTTTAACGTTTAAAAAGTTATGTGAATTTGCATCGTTTTTGCAAAAAAACAAATGACAAGACATTATCTATTTTTCTAGTTTCTCCGATCTCCAAAGATGTGTTTATTGTTGAAATGTAACTGCTATATTTTATATTCATCATCACTTTATTCATACAAACATACACACAAAGGATAAAAATACACTTATAAGAAGTCTAGGACTGCGCCCCAGAAGGTGGGAGCACGCAAGACTTCTGGACAAAATATAACATAGACTAAGACGAACAGATAAAAGCATATAATTAGACTATCATTATTGCACAATCGTTTCCACGTACATATTGTGCAAAAAAAATAAAAAATAAAACAAAATCTTATTTACATTTTAAGAAGAGGTGGATTAATCCATGAGGTTCATTTTGGGGAATAAAATATGCTAAAGGAAACAGGCGGGAGGAAACAATAGTCAGCCATCCATTGAATTGTTTGTAGGTATAGGTTATTGCCACCAACTTTGAGAATTTCTTTAAGTCTTAAGATATTATCAGGCGATATGTAGCCCCTTGAGCCAATCTCCAAAGAAATTTGGCAGACCTTGAAACCGGAATGTTCAATATCGGAAACAATATTGTGTGGGCTTTATCGATGCCAAATTCAAAGGGAATAGTAAGTTCAAGAATGACCAGCTTTTTTAAATCTTTCCAAAATATACACAAGTCAGGAATGAGATTGGTAACGGTACATTCAATGGGAATTGTGGTAACGGATGGAGAGTTGTTATCCCTGTCAGAAAAAAAGTATAACCATAACTTTCCATTGGAAATTTCTATTTTGCTCATCCTTTCCTTTTTAAAGAATTTTCTATCTGTGATGCGTTTTATAAATACCTGCGTCTTGGAAAGCTTCATGTGTGACCTCAAGAATATGTCTCTGCTGTGGATCCATAGACGTCGCTTCTCGAGGCGATATCTGTAAGATAATAAAAAAAAAATCTTACTAAATTTCTCAAAAGCAGGTTTGGGAAGCTTTTTCACTTATTTATATCGCAAGTGTTTGAAATCAGTTTCTATAGTGTTGTACATCAGTGAAAGGTTGATTTCTTCAGCTTTACAATAACACCCCATTTGTAACAATACTTGCTTTGTGTATGAGTACCCCCGGGTGTGTCCCTCTTCAATTACCCAAGAGGATGTTGAACACACTGTGCCAAATTTGCTATAGGCTAACCTGTATTTAACAAAATGCAGCATCAGTATCAATTAAATGAACCCAATATGGATGAAGAGAGGAGGTTTGCACTCATATCCCTTAAATCCCTGCCTTGTGTTTACGGGGAAAGTGCTCCCAGATCTAACAACACAAATACCGTTACCCCTTTTTTGCGGTGATCGTCAGATTACTATTAAATTTCCTCATCCACCAAGTTACATCATCGTAGCCCTTACGGAATTCATACATGTGCGGCATGCAATGTATTAAGGGTTAACATTTTGACCATAGACACACACACACACACACAGATACACACACAGATACACAGACATACGATCATAGTAATCCCTATGTGCCTTCTGCAATTCTTGCAGACGACAAAAACACAATCCAATCCTTTTTTAAGGGTTAATATGCGCAATTAAATAATCGACATAAACACAGACATATCTTTCGTCATTTTGGGGAGTAATTTGCTTAGTTGGCCGCTGTGCATTCACAAATGGGAATCTTTGGATGGGGGAAAAGCGGACTACTTGACTCAGCCTATACTTAACCCATTTGAATTATCTTTGCAGCAAATTAAAGATATTGAAATAGGCTTCCGATGGTACCAGATATGTTAGATTTAACATTTCAAAATGGCGGACACAATCAGGGTCATTTTTTACTCAACATGTATTTAAAACTTTTCTTATTCCTTTAACTCTTTTAGACCTCATTCTCATCGCCCCGCTACCTAGACTATCCCACAGACTCTCGGCCCTGTCTTCGGATTCAGAGCACAGTAGCTTCAAATACATAAAAATTAAACTTATTTATTATTTTAATTTTATATTATTTATAATGACACTTTTAAAACAATGTCACTCACAAACATGGCGGTGCATCCAATACATATCCCTTACATCCCTATGCCATTTCTTGCCACTTTTCATAAATCACGGAGCGGACCTCTGTCTTGTTTTTAGGGGGAAATTGCCCCTAGATCTAACAGTAACAATACAAATAATGCTACCTCCTTTTTTGCGGTGATCGTCAGGTTGGTAGGGGTTTAAAGCGGCACTGGCACATTTTCACAAAATATGAAATTTCTTCAATGTGCTCTCAAACGATAGTCTAGGCCGTTGGAAGAAGAACAGAGATATAATTTTACACATAAAATAAACATACCCCAAAAGATAAAGATTATCCAGGTCAATTTGTAGGTAAACTTTTAAGTTGTCCATAAACTTTATCAACAAATGGTATATTACATGAATATTTTGACTAAGTATTCACTGATATCAATACCACAAAGGTGTTATAGGACCGGTCAATAAAACAGTGTGCATAGCGTGGGAAGGAAAACAGCAAAACGGCGTGCGGGTTCTGTGTTTGTTAAACGCCATTTTCGTCGTCTGCTGAATTTCGCGTCGCGGCGGACGCTTAAATTACCAAAATCGTTCCGCTTACCCATAAGGATGATGATTTGGTCTTAATCATTTTCGGGGGAGGGCGGTTTGTAATAAAAGCTTTACAACATGCAAAAATATCGATTTTGAAAAATTCTGAGGGCGCACTATTTTTCAAAAGGTGCCAGTGTCTCTTTAAGAGATATACCAAGATCAAAAAATCAAAAAAACTTAAATCATTAAAAACAAATCAAAGCGCACTGGGACTTACCTATAGACCCTGCCATTTTATACAGCTTCGATTCGAACCAGAGGGTGTTTTGAGTCAATCCCACGATGCACCAGTTTTGGGAAATTTCACCTCAATAGGGTCATGTGATCACATACAAATCCTATTCTTAACACATAAAAACCCAGACTTTAATGCTCATTTTAGCCCACAAAGCGTTAGTACTTAGGGAATTTTTTGCATGATTATGAAATGTCTTGTAGTTCTTAAACTTTTGGAACACTTTTTATCTGACATGTGTTTAGTACAGTACGGTATAGGCACATTGCTATGCATCATGGGATTGATTCAAAACACCCTCTGAATTCGAACTAACTTTCCACGGAATGAAAAATGTTTAAAATACCACTCGTGGTGGACTCCGAGAGATGGTAGTCTAGATTACCAGTCGTTTTTACCACATACCCTGAGAGGATCTACTTGCTACCCAAAGTTAATGAACCCCACTTTATTTACCTTAAAGAAAGCGTTGTCGAACATGTCAACATCATCAATGAAACCACCCCTCCTGCTAACCATCTTAGAATGTTGTGATTGGTCGGGATCATAAAAGGATTCCAGTGACCAGCGGTCAGGGGGTACCTCTGTAACCGTGTCACGACCTTGGACCAGAACATCCCAGAAATCTCGTGGGTTACGAACACTCCCTGGTAGTCTACAACCTGCGTAAATATAACAACGTTTTCTTTATTTCAAGGCAGCTTTAACATATGTAAAATAAGAAACCTCTTGTATTCTATCAGTAGAGAAAAAGTTTAAAAAATGAACGACTGATTTAATTGGTAATTACAGAGTAAAACATTTTGCAAAATTTTAACCGCTAAAAATAGAGAAAATGTTTGTAATATTTCCGAATAGTTAGGGGCTTCAAAGCTTACCACTGGTCTGTTGCTGGTTGGAACCGGTTTATTGTTCTAAACAGCTCTTGTTCTAAAAAATGGAAATCGGGTCAACTGCCATTAACCGGCACCCAACCTGCGGTCGAATTCTGATATCACCCCTAAATTAAACTAAAGGCAAGTTTGGTTTTGTGGACAACCGTCACTTGCCAAACTCATGTTATTGTTCTCTGCAGAAGTACAAACGTGTGTTGTAAATGGGGAAGGGTATAAACCTTTACTCTGCTGAAGCAGCCTAGGACTAAATTGCCTGCCAAACGGCCATCGGGCTTTGTAGATGTTGTTTTTAATAGTACGGGAATTCTATTTATCAGGAATAACAATTTTAATAAGCTGCTGTTATGTTGCTGAATAACTTTCACTAAGAGTTTTTATATATATTTATGATAACGAATTCCTTATCTGTAAAGTGTGCAAAATGTTTCACCACTGATTAACAGGCAACCAACTTGAATGAGGACGGGTAGTGTTAACAATGAACAAATAAAGTGCATTACAAAGTTTTGAGTAACGCAACATATCCATGCAAACCATCACATTCTGAAGCATTTTGAATAGGATAGTTTAATAAATTTCAAGATTATGAACTTCCTTTCACAATCACAGCAACATTCGTCGATTTCAAGAAAGCCTTTGATATTATGGGATACATGTTTGATGTGACCACTGGAGGTCTGCAAGGTGACGTTTTGGCGCTATTGTTATTGTGCCACACTATGGAGCTGTATGTGACGCATGCGTGTTGGTTTTTTTTTTGATAATTCAATTAAATTCAGTGATAACATGTTTTCAAAAATAGATATGGCCAAAATTGGTCTTTACGATAATGATTAATTCTATCTAAGGCTGTGCCCAAGCTTCTGTTGTTTTCAAACATTGTATGGTTGGCTTCAACCACTATAGGAGATTCCAACCCCAAAGTGTCACCAGAGGAAAAGTTTGGACAGCGTCGATATTAGTTGGGAGAGGAGGGCAGGAATTAGCAGAATAGGTGGCCGGCTTCACACGTTTCATGAACGAACAAAGATAATTCTGCCTTTTATGTACCATCTCTTTAACAAAAGAGAGTACAACGACTTTTGTTCCTTCGTATCCAAACTACGAACGCTCCTCTAAAACCGCTCTAACATTCAAACGAACCTATACATGAATACCGTTGAAGCAAATGCGATTAGTCAGATGGAGTTAGAAGACTGAATGGTTTAATTGAGCATAGATTGATTCCTTTTGTCTCTGCTATCGGACCAGAAGTCTCCACTAGTTAAGTTAGCATGGATTTAATTTACACACACTGGACTTCCCCTCATTCCAATTCCTCTACCTTCGAAAAAAAAAAAAAAATAATATTAGAGGTGACACGCTGGGGTTGAATTACTATAGTTCCCCAGTTCCCAACCCGATCCGGTTTATTGGTGTCACCAAGTCTCAGGGTCCCAGAAAGTTTTTTCTTTCCTCAGGAGCAAATTTTAACAGTAAAAACTTTCCTTCACGTAGATCCTAGAATGTTGGAGTATCTTCTATTACCCTGGTAAACGTGTTTGTCATAATTCAATATTAGCATTTTAGCTTCTTACATACATCTAAACTTTACAAATTAAATCATTATGGTGAACTTGACAGGTTTGTTTTGCAAAGAGTCTACAGCTTTTGAACCTTTATGGGGTTACCAACATAAACACAAATAATAAAGTGCTAGGATTTTAGATTCATTGGTTGTCTTTCATGGCTGATGATATGAATACAGTGTGGAAAAACAAACCCGCCAACACTTGATGCAAGTTTGAACAAACGCACATTAATTAATTGTTCTTTGTGGTAACTTGTAAGGTAAAGATAGGACTGTTTTTAGCTAATGTTCCCTAAGTTAAAAAGTTCATTAAAGGTAGATTCAATATTGTTAGATATGAAATCAAGTAACCTGCGGGACCCATTGTACCAAATTGAGGGCGCTATTAAAAAATGCGGGCACTGTACTTGTGGAGGGCAGAACCAAAAATATGAATCTCTAAGTCAAAACCATCATTTTTTTCTTTTGAAATGACAAGGCGGTGCCAAAAACAATGCAAAACAAATATTAATATGAATGTTTCCATGGTAAAATAAACAGCTATAAACGTGCATTTTGAGCGCACTGAAAAGATTTTCCTCTTTGAATTAGACATGTATGTTAACAAATAATGTGTGCAAATTAGGATGGAATAGTAAAGCATGTAGATCAACAAATACATGTTGTCCAAGTTAAGAGAGCACACAAAGAGTTATCTTACCAAAAATTGAATGACCGATGAATTATTATTAAGTTTTGTTTTGAAAACATGTTTTACTTTCTCAAAAATCAGAATGTAACAAACATGGTTGCAGTTCAAAGCTCCCATTATGTAATGTGGCGTTTGTCGATGACTTAGTATAGTCATAATTTATTTATATCATCTTGAAATGGTAGTTTGTTATCACCAATAATTAATGTTCTATATACCAAGTTTAATAATAAATTAAGTAAATGTCAGTTATTTTGGGAGAAGAGAAATTGAAAAATTGGGCAATTAAATATGATGGCAATCAGAATGTATTTGCCAATTTCTGGTCTTCAGTGCCCTCTTTTAGTTACCAGCTATTTTTGTAAAATGGTTCTACGGGTTACTTGAATTTTGGAGTCATATCTTAAAACTATTGACTTTTATCATTATTAATTTTTATGGACATAGCTAACAGTCTGTGTAACCTTTCAACAAAGGACCAAGTAGTCACGAGCTTTGGTTCAAAAACTTATGCCGACTGGAACTAAGTATTGCGTTTTTTGGGACACACTGTATATTTGAAAAATCATAGCAATACTGCAGAACTCTTTGGGGACACTCATGATCTGAGTGTAGCCGAATAACGTCTAGATAAATTCTTAAAACGTCTGAACAATATGGAGTGTTCACATATCTGTTTTTTTTCTTATAATTTTTTGATTATCACAATTTGATCCTGATAAAAATATACACTTTTTTGAGAATAAAATGTACTTTTTGTCATGACAAATATATCAATCTCATCTTTGTCTGAAACAATTTCGTTTCCTTAAAAATGTACCCGGACTTTTCATTCCTCTTATTCTGAATCTGAAATCTGAATCGGTGAAAATCTTCCAATAAATACAAAATAAATACAAATTGTGAGTGTGTCACAACATCCAATGGGGATAAAAACAGTTGATTTAATACATAGAATTAAAACCAATGTCTCAAAAGGACAAGCCTTTCTTTATCAACATAAAAGAAACCAGCTCTAATGTAGTACATATCTGCAATAGAGACTAGCTCTAGAGCTCTGAATCCTTCAGTCAAGACAGATATGCGACTATTTTTAATTACGTAGGGTCATTATATAAAAAAATCTTCCCCTAGACACTTTCACTTTCATCAATAAAATTACATTAGTACGCATCTAAAGCTGAGAACATCAAAGTTTTTTTTTTATTTTGGGCAATTTGGGGGTATTGGGATCTCAAAATTGATGACGTCATGAAAGAGTAAAAAATAGTCACAAACAACGCCATGAATACCATTAATAGACACACTTTCGCATTTTACATTTTTGGAAAATAACTGATTGTCACTTTGAAGGTAAGTCGCGAGGACGAGCCTGTGGATCACTTATTGTCCCTTTAAGCTATTGGCTGAACTGCTGATCTATAGCCTATGAGTACTATATGTTGGACTAATTTTAATTTTAAAGCTGGGCAATTTTATGTCTCCTGACTCACCTATGCCTACAATGGCGATGGGGAATTTGCCATCTGGGTAATCGCCGCGATTCATTGTTGGGCATACGCTCCCCCTACACACACTGTACCTGAAATGAAAGGAAAGAACGTATGGTTTTATCAACTTATAGAAAAATAAGCACCTCAATGTAAAGCACAAAAACTAGTGAATTTTGAAAAAAGAAATGTCTTTCAGAATACATGGAAATATTATTAGAAGGATGTTAAATTACAAAGCGATAATAAACTAGGTCAACTATTTGGCTAACAAATCTGTCATCAATGAATCGCTTGAGCGCTTTTAATAACAGGAGGTCAATAGGTTAAATTTGTCAGACCTATCCTCCAGAACTATCAAACATGAAGAGAATACGAGAAAGGTGAACCAGGTGCATGTATTGTATTCTCTTCCTGATTGGATGATCTGCAGGACAAACCAAATTTCCATTCAACATATTTAACCTAGTGAGGTGTTTTTTATACATGTCTTCCTTCTTCACTATTGCATAGCTTCTAACAAAAAGTATCGTTCCCGTAGTAATGGTCAATGAAATCAATGCATGACCTCAAAGTACTTTGATACTGTTCCAGGTAACTATTTTGAGACACATATACATCTCACGTGCACGTTGTTCTTCCGAATATCTTAACCCCTTGGGCACTAACACCTATGATAAAGGTGTCTGATTGGCTCATTACAGGACACGATATGAGATGGCCCTCTGAGTAACCAATGAATTTAGTGCTTATCTCTGTGCATACCACCATTCTTACAGTATCTCTGATTTGCTCATTACATGATATCACGTTCCAAGCAACCAATCAAAATAGATAGGCTTGTGGTGCCAAGGGGGTTAAAAGAAGAATGCAGCATCTACATTTACGAGGGTTAGTTTGATACAGAAATATTAGGGATGGAGGACTTTAAATAAACAAAACAGTTTTGTCAATTAAAACTTAGAAAGTGGATTTTTTGTCCCCCGTTGAAGAACGCAGTAGCCACAAAATACACACACTACTTAAAATTATTGCAACATGTAGAAAAAACTAATTAATAATTGATTTCAAATTGCACAGGAAGATCTTGACTACGAGGCATGGTATATGAATCTTGAACTTGTGTTTTTTCAAACATCATCATTATTCCCCAGATCCCAGTTTGAAACAAATTAACTATTGTCATGTTTCCCCTAATTATGGCCATATTAAAGTGAACACCAATAGCCTAAAAATATTCAGATATAAATGAAATAGAACCTTTACTGAAATAACTTCAACAAATTTGTAACCAATATTTTGACGTTTACATTATGTAAAACAGGAAAACAGCAAAGTTTTGTGGCAGTCGTTGGCAATTCCTGCCATTGAAAATCAAGGTGTTGACATCCCTGCCAGAATTTACAGTGTATCTATCAGACATGTTTTGACAGACATTGTACTTCATGCTCCTAGTAAGATATTGATCGACAGGTGAAAGTTGGATTTAGGCTGGGATTAGACATATCAATCGCATGTCCTGTTATCTACGACTGCAGGTGTTTCAAGTTTTTTGGTCAATGATGTTGCAGTAATGTCAGTCAAATCCTTGGTTGAGAAAGTGAAGCCTAAGGAAATATTTAGTTATTTTCCGCTTTTAAAAAATATAACACCCAAATGTGTTTCCAATTGTGAAAGTGATTTCATACGTTCCATTCATTTTGATATTTTTATTGCCGATTGCAGCCCAGAAGGATCTGACGACTCGTGGCCAGCAATGGCTTCAGATAGTCCGCTAGTTAATGGAATGTCTGAAGCTATACAGTCGCCATACGGCCAAAGTGTTAAGGTGATTCAATCTAAAAACTTCACTTACCATTATTATTTCTGGCGGTGAATTCTCAACGATACAGGCCTCAAATACCAAATGTACAATCTTGTAACATGTACGCAGTGAATAGCTACTCACAGGAAATGCTAAGACAAAATTATATGGCTACTTTTAGAATTCATTGATTAGTTGAACGTATCAGTTAACTATTTAGTAATTGGTGGAGATAAGTATGGTTCATTTGGACCAATCCCTCACTCCAGGATAGACGACCATTTTAGAATTCAAATATGGGGGTGGCTAATAAACTGTTATTAACGATAATTAAAATCGCGCTCCTCACCAGTTTAACAAGGTAGCACTATGGTAGCGCGCCGACTGTTACGAAGGTCCTAAGGGACATGGTGGGGGGGGGGGTGGGGGGGGGGGGGGGGGGGGGGGGGGGGGGCTGCGTGACCCATTATGTCTAGACTGGTCACATCACAAAACACGGGTGACATTTGCAGTACGATCGTATTTTGCACTGTATGTCGGAACGGCTAACAATGTAATGTAATAGTTGCCAGTTTTCAAAGACAAAGAGTATCTATATTGAAAGAAATGCCATATGCAGCTGGCTTTTTCCTCCCACATTGACATAATTGAAGAGGACAAAAGAGTTGTCTGCATATTGTGTTTAACAAGAGTGTCCACTGGTATGAAAACACCCAAGTACAATGAACAACTATTGACATAATATGTAACTGGTTAATAAAGGGGGCTTGAACTACAACAATACACCGTCCTTCAAACTAACTTATAAGCTAGTATATATGTGTCATGTTTGCTATTGTGTATTGCCGCCAATGAGGACGACTTTGACTTGGTTATTGGAGGTGGGGGGGGGTAATTTTGCGTTGCGCCCCCTAATTTTTTCTTGCCCCCCCATATATTTTGAATGTCACCCAAAGACCTGATCTCTATACCACTGGATAGGCTATCGCCTCTCGAACGTGAGGAACCGGAAATTGCACGGCGGCGGCCCTTTTGCTCTCGCCAAACCCGATCGTGCGACATACAACTGAATAGGGGAACTATGGAAAAGGAACAGAATTAGGCTATTTATTGCACGTATTTCAGGTTTGTCCATTCATTGGTTTGATTTCCGAGTATGTGTGGGTATGTTCGAACAAAGTATGATTCAAAATTTTTTAAAAAGTCTTTAAAATGCCATATTTGCAGGTTTGTGCACAGCATCACAGAAACAAGAATTCATGGAGAAGGCCTAAGTGCTTTTACTACTATCATTCAGCAGATATATTAGATATTATTATCCTCCTTCAAGATTTTTTTCGCGCTTACTAACCCCACCCTCACCTATATCATGTATTTGCACTCTTTTGCTGAATTATGTTCATATTGGGAATGTTGGGACTTATTTGGATACCAATATTGAAAGAGAAAACGCAACAATCTTGTGGTACCCAAATTTATAGGAATCGGATGTGTAAAAATGAAAATCACAGGGTGTGGGTTGACCCCCCCCCCACCCGATTCTTTCTGAAATGACCTCGTATCTCTTTACCGGCAAGCACGTTCTATTTTAAAAATTGGAATAAAATTCCTGGGGTCTTGAATTTTGGTCGGGACCGTGAATGCTCGTTCCACAAAAAGAGGCGACTATAGCTGCAAATGCGGGGAAACACAAAACACTACCTCTATGGGGTATACCCTTCAGAACACAATATGAAGTTCTAGGGGTACAAATTCAGTTGTGATTGTAACTGGTTCAATGATAAAAATAGTGAAAATTAACCTCACATATCAGCAAAATAAACCCCGAGGTGTATTTTTTGTATATTGGCTATTTAAAGGTATTTTTCGTTCACGTATTGAGAAAAGGTCTCACAAGGGGTATAATTTTACGCAAAGTGGTCCCCTTATTTTTAAAAAAAAAAACTGAAAACTAGACTAGTATATTTTAACAAAAATGGCTCCGCAGACTCCGTTAGAGGTTTATTTCTCACTGAAAATTGGTCTTGGTTATCCTTTTATGGGCCAATTATCAGAACCCCTGGAATGAGGACGGGTACTCACAAAAACTGCCCTGATTGACCCCACCCCCATCGGATAATCCTTTGCTTTGAAGTAAAGATAATGCACTAGCTGCAGTCTATGGGGTTCATTATACGCACAAAAACCATTGTTTTAAATCAACTTGGAATTGAAATTTTAATTGAAAGGACTGAAAATGTTGTTCCTTGACCTTGGTATTTATAAGCTAGTCCGAGTGACTAAGCACCAAGCTACCCTTAGGCCTAATTGAGATCCATGTCTAACATGCATCCAGCGAAAAATCTCATTAATTAAATACTAAAATTATAGTGAACTAGAAGTATTAGTGCATCATACTGGTATTCCCCATTTTACTGCAATTGGTCCCCATATTTTTTTTAAAAAAAAACCTGAAACATAACTAAGTATAATTTGTAGCAAAAAATGGCGTCCGTCGACTCACCGTTAGATGTTTATTTCACTGAAATTGGGGTCTGTTATCCTTTTAGGGGTCAATTTTCAAGAACCCCTGGAATGAGGACGGGTACTCCAACAAACCCATGATTGACCCCGCCCCATCGGATAAAATCTTGCTGTGAAGTAAATAATGCACTGCAGTCGATGGGGTCAGTATACTGGCACAAAAACCATTGTTAAAATCATACGTTTGAATTGAAATTTAAATTGAAATGACCTGAATGTGTTGCCTTGACTTGGATTTATAAGCTACAGTCTAGTGGACTAAAGTCGACAAGCTACTCCCCTTAGCCTCATTGAGATCCATTTCTAACATGTATCCTGTCGAAAAAAAATCTCATGAATTAGATACTAATTTATAGTGAACTAGAATTAGTGCTCCATACTGGTATTCCCGCATTTTACTGCAAATTGGTTCCCCTTCTTTAAAAAAAAAACCTGAAACATAGACTAAGGTAAAAAAAAAAAAAATTAATTTTTTACAAAAACATGGCTCCGTCAACTCCCGTTAGAGGTTTATTTTCACTGAAAATTGGTCTTGTTATCCTTTTAGGGGTCAATTCAATTTCAGAACCCCTGAATGAGCACGGGTACTCTACAACAAACCCTGATTGACCCCCCCCCCCCCCATCGGAATAAAAATCTTGCTTTGAAGTAAAGATAATGCTCTGCAGTCAATGGGGTCCGTATACTGCACAAAAACCATTGTTTTAAATTCAACTTGGAATTGGAAATTTAAAAGGGGGGAAAGGACTTGAATGTGTTCCTTGACCTTGGGATTTATAAGCTAGTCCTAGTGCACTAATCACAAGCTACCCCTTAAGGCCTATGAGATCCATTTTCTACATGTTCCCAGCGAAAAGTCGCATGAATTAAATACTAATTTAAAGTGAACTAGAGTATTAGTACCGGGCTCCATACTGGTAAAAATTTTCCCATGAGTTATAGCATTTTAGAGCACATAGTCTAGTACAGTGGCAATGCAAGTGCATACGTAATTATGTATCCAGTGTATAGGCTACGAAACGTGTACGCCATCCTATCGGCTCGGCTCGCAAACTTGCCCTAGAATCCATCCGTTTTACTTCTACTCACGAATAATTTTAGGCAAAACGGGCAACATTCACCATACAAATTGCAAATGCTTGATATTTTTCAGATATTGGCCAAAAAGTACTTTACTAAGGCATATATGTATACTCATCCCATAGAAACCCGTGCAACCGAGTGAATGTTATGGGTAGAGCAAAAGGTACGCTGCGGCAACTTCCGGTATATTCATCGGCCTCGCTACTTCCATCGCGTGGAGATTGCCTATCCCGTGGTAGAGATCAGTGCCCTACGACCGACATTTTTTGAAAGTTTTACCACTGTCACCTAAAGGACCCCTATTTGGGGAAAATTTTGCATACAAATTTGTCACCCGAAACCCCTATTTTGGGATTTTGGCTGTCTCTCACCCAAATACAGTACCCCTATGTGGTCCATACTCTGTCACAGAATGCCCCTGGGTTTGTGGGGATAAGCGCCATCTTATACACCCATACCATTTCATATGTGAGACCGCCCTGCCCCCGCCCCCAGGCAGACGTAATTCGCGTATATTCCAGTATGGTGTTATCATAACACATACTACTGACGTTGCACCAGTTACAGTGTGCACGTTACATCGTGGAAGCAACGATTCAACTTGGCAACAGGGCCGTTGCTTGAAATAGGCAGCGAAAGATCCGCTGTAAAAACATTGAATAGCGTGTACTAAATGGATGCACGCAAAAGTAAAGGCCATTAAACCTAGGTGTCCACCTGAAACAAAACTGTCATCTCGATAGAACATATCTCTACATCATAATGGGTGACATAAACTTTCGTGGACACCCTCTAGAATTTTTGTACAAAATGGTTAAAGTTCAGCAATTTCGCATCTTTTGGCAGTGGCGATGATCAAACATCTTGAGGGTCTTATGGGTAGTGTCTGGGCCAGTCGAATGTAATAAACGACAGCATTTTTATTAGTCTCAGCTAGAGTCATCAGGCGGCGGTTAAGTACCAATGTTTCAATTCCTGGACACTTCAGTAATTTTTGCACTCAATGATGTTGTTGTGTTGGTTGTATTTTCTTATTTTTTTAACATCTTGGCAAAATATTTTCTAGAATATAAATGCATTTTGTTTCATCCAACATATTTCAAAATAACAAATGGATTACGAGAACAAGGTGTGTTGATCACGACTCATCTATTTACGCGGGGGTTGGAGGAATTTTGGGGGGGGCTTTTTTTAAGTTTTTTATTTTTTTCTTTTTTGAAGATTTGTGAAAGTTTAACTTTTTTACGAAATTTCTCCATTAAAAGTGCATGTCCCCCCCCCTCTCTCCTAGATGAAATTTCACATTCCACAATTTGTTTTCGTACTGGTCGCTTAACACTGGGATTTTTTTTAATTTTTGCTTTTTTTCGCTTCATCAGAAGGAAAGTGTAACAGGTATTTGAAACAACATAAGCACCATAGCCGATGCTCGCATGGTACGAAGTTGTTGGCTGAAGAGGACTAGAGTTTTAAATATTTTGAAGCTGCATTTTCACATTGGTAATGGAAATGAATATATGATATAATGAGGCCAATTATGAATGGATGTATGAATGAAGTTGTGATGAGGCGTTATCAAGCTAAACTGCACAAATTAATAAAATGTATTGGATGGGCAGTGTACTTGAAATTCGTTACTCTCTTAATGCCCTTCTTCCTGTGATTTTTATCCAAATGAGGCCATTATGTTTGGGCATACTCTCTATCTTGGCAACACTATATTTTCTGATAATTTATCACAAGGTTCCCCGTTGTACCACTGACTCTTCGTTTCCTTATTAGCCTCTCTCTTTTCTCTTCTCATTCATTGCCGTCTCCTCAGTTATGACAGTTGTATATTGATAATTTGTTGATCATCATTCATCAAGTAGCTGTACAATAAGTCGTGACACTCATTGAATGAGTATTTAATATACAGAAAGAATAGACCGCATTCAGGCAACTGTGTCAATAGATAGCCGGAAATACGGGATGGACGTAAAATTTCTTGTTGTATCGCGCCTGATTCATGAACAAAAGAATTTCCACCGAAAAACATTTTACGTAGAAATGGACGCCTCCTCATGACATCTAAAGCGTTCACCTAATAAGTGAATAGTCAAGATACGGAATTATTTGAAAAAAATAAAGTACATGTAAACACAAAAGGCAATTAGATGTGGATATATGCTGAAATTTCTATGAGCGAAATGGTTCCTTTCTTTTAACTTATGCCGTACTTAAGTAAAATACATTTTCAAGGTTGCACTTTAAAACCTGCTCAGGTTTATCCTTAAAAGATGTGTAAGATGCCATTCACACATAAAAATAACACAATCAGAAACGATTTCTTTCCAACTTTCAGGCTTATGGCATCATATGGCGTCATTTATAAGAGTAGCTGAGTATGCAATGGGTCCTCTTCATTGTATATGCACAGAAAAAAATGCGAGGCAAAACTCTTCGACCATTTTGGAATGCGCCATCAATAAGTGAGTCATGACTTCCATTTTAGGTGGAGTCAAAAGACTCACTATTTACATTATGGAGCTGTAGGGGTGAGTCGGTTAGGGGTGAGCTCGGTTTTTAGCTGACTGAATAGTGGTCTCAGTCACAGACAAACTGAGAACTCACCAAAATGAGTCATTTGACTCGGTAATTTTTCCTGTGTAAGATCCAAGCAATTGCCACCTTGTTGTGAGTTCCTGATTCGGGATCTCAAATTGGTTCCAGGACACGGCTGAGTAGATGTCTCTTCTGACGCGCTTATCTGCACAACTTGGGTGATCTCATAAGTTCTCAATGGTTAAACGTCTGCTTATTTAGCAAGCCAATCCAAGTGCTCTAGTCAATCGTCCAAGAAAGTTTGTACACAATAAACCTCCATTCAGGAAGATTTAAAGGTTGAAACGAGAGATTCCAAGTAATCAAATATTTTTATAGGAAAGCTTTAAACCAGTGCAAACAATCCAGCATTTCATTATTTTAGGGACACCTGTATTTGAAATATCCCGTTGCACCTTTAAAGGTTTCAATCCATTCATGATGAATAGATATCAATGCGTTCATTGGGACAAACTCTTAACGATCAATCTCTCTCCCCTTTTAGCTTTAACCAAATTTCCAAAGGCATTAAACATAAATTGAATGTCCCCTTTGGTTACTTATATCGGATTACACATGACATGCACCTTAGTCACATGCTAATCTTGAACAACGAAGTAATCCAGCCTTTTAAAAACATGACCTAACATTCAAACTATATCAATAAATGCTAAAAATTACACCAGTAAAGACTAAAGTTCAACTTTGAAAATGAAATTCTTTTTAACTTAAGCAGCTTATTTGAAGAAGGAAACCACATTCGCTCACGGAATTCCAGCCTATATCTAAATTAATTTTGTCCTTTTTTTCTTTTTGAATATTTAAAGCACGTTGTGGGTTATTTGACAGAATGTTATGGAGATACTTATATCTTTGAACTCACGTGTTACCTTCCCTATTACTGGGTTTAAAACCTATTAAGGTATTCATGGTTTAATAATCAATTAACACGTCTAATACTGTACAGCTCAGATTCTCAATTCACCATACAGAGAACACTGCTTATAAGATGTTAAGTCACATGATTTTCAATTACATACATCCGTAATCATAAAATAATTAGATACCATTATGATTGAGCTACTTCGCAAACGTAGTAGAGAACAATAATAAATATGCTACCTGTGTCAAGGATCATTATGGTGCGATGTTACGAAAGCCTTGTCATCGCCGCAATTAAACTACTAATCAATCATGAATAAATAACAAATCGGGGTGTTAAATACGATAAGTATAACGTAAGAAGGATGCAATAATATTGCTAATGTCTTAAACATCCGTGTAAAAGAAGGAAAACGAAGAAAAGCGTTTATCCTATCGCCACAGATAAATGCAAAATGACCTACTGGTCCCTGTCCGATTTAAATTTTTCCGCCGATTACATCATTTCAAATTTCACAGGAAGGCCATCACCAATATACATAATACCTATTTTTGAACAGTTGTGTTGGTAATTTTTGAGTTAAACTATACCCGGCGAGTGGTAATTGCTCAAAATGCGTATTGTTCATAAAGAAGCGATTTTGTAATTAGGAATCGGGGATCCCTGATTATAATTTTAATGGCGGAGCTTGAAACTACAATTTATGTCGTCCCGGATGAACTTAGTGCACTCACGAACTATGATCTCAACTTGACTGTCCCTGAACCGACGGAAAACTAATGGGTGAGCTTAAAAACAGTACATGCTCATTTCCCCGGTATTTCATCAGCACCGTTAAATTATTATTGGATATCTCCGATATTAATTATTCTAATTACAATTATATTCCTTCTTTTGCGATAAACAGAGAGTTTTGAAGCTCTAACATTCACAGGTACCGTTCAACTAGTCAATAACCCAACTGAACTGTGCAAAAATCTCAAAATCTCCTGACAATTGGGGGCGCTCTTCAAAAATGTGCTGTTTTGCTTTAAACCTGAATTAGAATGTGTGTATTAATAGTACAATTGCCCATAGGTTTACTGACAAAATATTTAGGAAACCGTAAGCAAGCCATATTAATGCTCATATAGCGGCATATTGGCATATATTTTTTTCAGACCAAAATATTGGCAAGATAAGTTGAGAAGAATACACTTTCCAATGATAACCAAAAGCTCCCTAATCTGATGAAGGCTGAGGATCCGCAGGTACGCCTTTAATGCCAGGAGTCGTACTAGTATTTGTAGCAGTAGGTGGGAGTGTCGAAAAAGTGGAAATTTTGGTAAGAATTGGACCTCCCCACATGGTCCTATTATTGGTAAACCTTTCTTAGCCTCGCACTCCACCGCATCCTCCTGCGTACGTTTAAGTTGCCAATGAAAGGATCCGGTTTTGTGTCATACTTCTTCAATACCGACGAATGTGAATATACCGAGAGAGAGGATGCCAGATATTCCAAACCAGCATCCATCCATTTTTTAGCTGCAAAGCCACTCTGAAACGTGATCATGTTTCTGCGTTAATTCCGTTGTGAGTGTGAGACCTTATCATCTGCATTTCCTAGATTCAGGGACATTCCATTTTAAAAACGCTATTAAAACACTCTTTGGGGAATCATTAACTACGGAAGAACACGCATCGCGCACTAGAAAAATTATACATAACATGCACAGGCACACACACATCTGAGAAAATATCTCGGGACGGATTGCGACTGTACGGGGACTCGAACCCCGGTCCTCTCGGTTCTTGACGAGTGCTATACCACTGAGCTATTACAGAACAGTCCCGCTTTACAGAGATTCGGTATGATCACTCCTGGAAATAAGCGGGTTCGGGGTGTAAACAAACACACAACAACAAACAGTGTACGAGATCGGGGATGCTTACCCGTAAGCCTAACAATGTAGCAATTTATTACAGACTGTTTTGAAAAAGAGGCTCACGATATACACTGCAAACAAACTGTACACGAGATCATTACTGATACTTACTTCGCATTTATTAACATTTTTTAATAATCATTAAAACTACGGGAAGAAAACACGGGATCGCGCAACTAGAACAATGATAACATAAAGACAGGCACACACATCTGAGGAAAAAATCTCGGACGGATGCGCCTGTACGGGGACTCGAACCCCGAGCTTCGTTTCTGACGAGAGTGCTCTACAACGAGATATACAGACGTCCCTGCTTTACCGAGATTTGTTATGATACTCATGGATAAGCGGGTCGGGTTAAACAACACACACAACACAACAGTGAACGAAGATCGGAGGATGCTTACCCGTAAGCCTAACAATGTAGCAATTTATAAAGCTATAGGGCTCACGGATCATACCACTGCAAACAAAATTGGGGAGGTTGGCCGGAAGAAATCTTGCACGTTTGGACATCGGTATGGTACAAATATAAATGGAAGTGTGTGTGGTTAGTCACCCTAGGCGCTCGAATTTGCAAGGAGGATGTTTTGGATACTACCTTTCTTGTTAAGTTTAGGTATTTCGTGGGCAATTTATTGACAATAAAAAAAGAATTAATAAAAAACCGCGGGTCAAAATCCATTAAAATGTTCACCAAAATATTACTCTGTTTATAGTCAAAATGAGGAGGTCACAGAAATTATTTTGAGGACCCACTGGTTGATTGCCCAATATTTCTCCTTTAATGGAATAATTTCCCATAGGGTAAAGGACAAGCAACCCTGACGGCGCAAGATGATCCTCGCGAAAGGATGTTGTAATCCGTTCCCGGGACAAGGTAAAGGATTACTTTTGACCATCTATTGCGCTTTTGGCCGTAATCTATTGCCTAATATTGCACGCTGCCAGCAGAAATCGTCACCCTCAGTTGCTTCGTCTAGGTTCCAGGCGGCAAGCGCACATCCTATCACACTGTAAGTTTTTTAATATTGCCTCTTAATTATTTTAGTAATATTGTAAAACTATAAAACAAAATATTTAAATAAAGTAAAATGTGGAAAACATTCACCAGAAAGATTTTACTCAACAAGCACGCTGATGAATATTACCATTTTAATCTCGTAAAGAAAACTGAGTAAACGGTAGGCTCTATCCAATACGAACAACACGCAGGATGTACGTATTCAAATCTCAGCATTTAAAGTTCCTTTGTAGACTACGTATGCAAATGAAGCTAATTAATTTCGATGTGGAGCTCGGAAAAACTGAGAAAAAAGTAAAACCTTCGTTTTGCTGATTCGATATAATGAAATATTTTGGGATTTTCACCTTTGAAAGTTGAGTCTTCTACTTCTTGCGTATAAGTCAGCAATCTAAATGTGTTGAATTTAGTGGAGCCAGCTCACTGTGATTTGATGGGGTTTGAGAAGTCTTTATACAGTATATCCACCGAGGACGAAAGGTAGAGCACGCATTAAGAATGTGATCCCGCAGTCTGGTGATGGAAGATCCACATTGCATGCTGGAGATGTGCAGCCCCCATCAGGTGCATATTGCTGTTCAAAACAACTATTTTCTAATTGGCCAAAGAGGGCGCTTTTCATTTGCACAAGTTTTTTGAGACAGACTGCATGTTGGCTTCGGAAAGCGCTCGAGAACAGTAACGGTGAACAGCATCCATATTACAAATGCAAGGTCAGGATTTGAGGTTGTGTTTCCACCTTCCAGAGTAGAACTGTCTGCTGCTTTGGGGTCGTACAAGAGTTGTACGCTAGATTTGGAATTCCATCCAAACTGACGAATCTACTATGAACACTTGGCACAACCCGAGGTGTCCATCAAGATCACAATCAAAACCACTGTCCAGGATCTACCCCCCCACACACACCAGATGGAAAGACTGCTTGGACCAAACTTATTCCTTTTTTTTTTTTTTTTTTTAAATTAAAAAAATTACCTCACTGAATCAATTTTACCTTCATGGTCATATTACTTACAGATTAAGGCATGGCTTATGGGGTCAAAGGTCTACCCCTATATTCCATGTGTGTTTGTTGTCACTTTAAAGAATTACTCTTTCGTCCGACACCGGACCAAAACCTATTTTTAATACAAGTGCTACATCGATGAAGTTGTTGGTATATTGAGCGCACGCTCCACATGGAACAATTTCTTCATAATGTTTTGCTCCTTCAACCTTCTCTGACCTTCACCTGAATATCTCTGACACGTTGTGAACTTTGAACCTCGTTTATCACGATTGACAACGAATGAACTTTCCACCACGCGTGTGGTGTCACGCAACCGGGCAGGTGGTGGCCCTAAACTACTAACGCTATTCGTTCCGTCACCGTCCAATTGTAGAACTCATTCCATATGCTCGCTTTTCATCGTCTACGTAGAATATACAGCTCTGATGATGATTTTTCATCAACCAGACTGGACACATGACGTCCTTCCAGAATCGAGGTTACCCACAACATATATACCATTCGCTCTTGTCACTGTTTCACATTTGTCGGGAGATGCCTCGGACGGGCAAAACAATATGAATGGGAGCACTTGCGCAATAGTTCGATCAGGTTCGATTCTTTCGAAACAAAACCAATGGCCTTGCAAGAGGTGAATGCATGTTATATAACACGCTCACTATTCCAGTATCAGTTCCGCGGGCTTCTACCTGCAAATGGCGAACCGGCAGGATGGGCGAATTTCTTCTGCGATTCATCGCATCAACTCCATTGATAGAGATAGCGCTCTTCTACCCCTTCTACTACGGACGACGGCCGCATCCCCAACTTGTCTCTATTCCACCCCGTCAATATGGCTATCATCACATCGTCACGAGAACTATAAAACGTTGCCTCAGCATAATCTCACTAAGGACATCTTCTAATCATCCCATCACTGCTTTGGCCCCGCGAGAAAAAAATCTCAATGATTGATCCGTGCTAAGGACCCTCAACCTACCGCCCTGGAATGTCCTCCGGTCAGTCGTTCCAGATGTAAGACTGTCAGTATGTCTTGGACATGACTGAAATTGTTAGACCCAGTGGAATGCCACACCACATTCCTTCATTTTTTTACGTGTCGTCTGAACGTACTACTGCCATTGTTTGCCATAGTGGCCAGCCACATCTACAATTGATGAAACCAGTCGCTTTTCTGATCATCTTCGGATTCTTCGCAATAATGTCAGATCCAAACCTGCGGATGTTCATTTCAATCACCAGCTACAAATATGTTATTGACCAAGCAGTTGCAAACTGACACAACAGTGAAATCGCTGACATGGAACCACTTGCTGCATCAACATGCGTGTTTTTCTGCTGTGGTAGGCCTGTCAAACGTCTCATTCACATGCGATCCATGGCATCCATGTTTTTCCCCCAAGCATCCTCTGCCTGGACTTCTTTACGAGTAGAATCATGTCGTAACAGGCGGGGGGCAGGGGGGGCAGGTTTGGCCCCCCTGCTACTTTGGCCGGGAAAAATTGCAAAATCATGCTAAATCACCGTTTTTTACCTCTGACCGGGAAAAAAAATTGGCCTTTTGACCCCCCTAAGAGGGAAAATTTCCCAAGACCGGAAATTTGCCCCCTCAGAGCGGGCAGGCCTTCCCACTGAGTATATTCTCAAATGCTCTGAATATGAATCAGCGGCCGAAGTTTTATTTCAACTTGTCTTTGTATGGTTCCTTGCGAATTCTTTATTAGCTTGCTGATTTCTTTAATTTCCGAATCGTTCTTCTTCTTTAAAGGCGACTCAGAGATTCTGAATATGAATTTTTTATATATTTTAAAAACAGTCAAGTATAACTAAAGTCGCCCAAAATGCTCATTCCAAAGTTTAAGATGAATCTCAGTTTTCGTTTGGATCCAGGAAACATTATAAACATTTTATTATGTTACAAAAATTTCGGATCCGGATTAAAAAGTTGTGATTTTCTATATAAGACTTCGATTTGAACTTAGCCATTTCACACAGTAATTAGCATATGGACAAGCATTTGTGTACATTCAAAAAAACGATTTGTTTGAAAATCGAGGCGCCCTCATCGGGACATCTCTGAGTCAGCCTGTAAGCCACTATGTCTTTTTTTCCCAAACTCAAATACTCATTTGTGTCGACATTGCTATGTTATCATATCAACACCATATTCTTTCCTTTGAAAAACAGACACTCAAGCATTTTAAGCGATTTTGAATGTGTACTAATAAAGTCGGATCCCGACTTTTATTAGTAACATCCTAAAATCACAATTTCTTGACAATACGGCATGTTTTTTTACAGGTCCTTTACTCGGGGGGGGGGGTATGTGCCGCCTATAAGACCCTCATTTCAGTTTCGTTTCAGTTCGATGAGACCCCATTTAGGACCATTTCAGTTCCAGAGACCCGACTTTTCATGTCCAACAGCCATATTCCAACTTTCTGCAAAAAACCCTCACTTAGCTGGAAATTGAAGGAAATCTGCAGCTTCATTTTCTGAATTGTTGAAAACTAGTTCCGGAACTCAAATCAGCTCCAGAGCCTCATTTTTTCAATCCGTAGCACAAAAAAAAATTAAACCTAACCCCAAAAAAAAAAAAGGGGTGATAACCCCTCGCCTTTACTACAACCATTTCCATACAACAGTGCAAAGAAATGGACTTGATGAAAAATAGGGGGCATGATTTGTTTGCATTTTGACAAAATCGTGAAGTGCTTATGGTCTTTCATCCTTTCTGTACCGCATTCTTTCTTTCTTGCCTTTTGTAATAATGACTTGTCCTAAAATACAGATTGTCACACCATGTTTACAAATAGCGGTTAGCACCTGATCTTCCGACAACGTATATAGCATATAACCCAGGAGCTAGCACAAATTTGTAAAACATCTCAAGTCAAAGGTTTGAGTGAGTTACATATGTTGCCACCTGACAGGAACCCCTGAACGCGATTCTTAGTGCTGCAAATGTACCTTAAGGAGAGGGGGCCCAGACAAAGATTGTACAGGGGTCAAACTTTAAATTTGAAAAGTATATCATGTTATTGTCTAACATAGGGGAGAAATTCGAAAAGGTATAGTTTTGTAAATGTCCAGCCAAAGTTTCAGAGTTATATGGCGTAAAACAGCAAAATCACTAATAAGGGTCACTTTCATTGTACAGGGGTCAACTTTAAGTTGCTCCGTTTCAGATAAAAATTAGTATTAAATAAGGAATAGTTTAATACTGTCTTAAATGCTTAGTTTCCAATGTTGGGGGCACAGAAGGTCAAGGTCCATTGCATTCATGGAACCGATCGTTTTTCCCCCGACTTTCTTAAGCAAGCGTTGAATACACTCAAAACTATACCCATAACATGTATACTTTTCAACATGACTTGGATCAATTTAAAATTTACCCTGTACAATCTTTATCTTGGCCCCCTCTCTTAGGGCACCTCTTGCTGCACTTAAGAATCACGTTTCAGGGTTCCTGCCAGGTGTCTACCTATTTCTCACTCAAACCTTTTGTACTTGAGATGTGTTTACAAATGTGTGTTAGCCTTTCAGGGCTAAATACTGATTGAGCGGCGAATTTTTAAAAGCACAGGTCCTGGATGCGGTACCCCATATAGGCCTACCTCCGGAGCGAATTATTCCTTACCTGGCGGAGACGTCACATGTCGCAGGTGAATTATGTTGAATGACTTATGTTTGCCCCTCCCGAATCCAGGTCTCCAAGCATACGGAGAATACCATACATGCACCTGCTTCAGCTCAGCTCATGTGGTTCTTAAGATATTCGGTGACGTTTCATATATAGTCCCAGGTATGCAAATGAGGTATTACCCTTATTCGTCAATGGGCCTGTAATTGATGTTCTGCATAGCGAATGAACGGAATCATCGCAATACCTCATTATTTGCGTTATTTTGTTTTCAGAATCTTCCCACCTATATCTTTGTATACAGTTCGAATAGCAGTCAAACAGTGAATGTTCCTGTCACAGCTAGCACATTAATTGTCTGTCCACATTTTTGATAAATTGGACATTTGGTGGCTGAGGGGGGCTATGATTGTTGAGATAGTTGGGATGTTTCATTTCCTTAGAGGTGATTTTTGTCCTGCTGTCTTGTTTTATTGCTTGTTTCTTGGTTCCTGGTTCCTGTATAGAGTTGGGGTCAGATGCCTGGGGTCTGGTGTCATATGTCGGATGTCTGTGTTAGGAATTGGCTGTCGGGTGTCAGGTTTAAGATATCGGGTTTGGTATCAGGTCGTGTCAGGTATTTGGTGCCAGGTGTTGGGCGTCAAATGTTAAGGGGGCATTTATATAGATTAGCGTTTGAGGTGTCATTGTAGGGTGTTAAGTTCAGGTGCTAGGTGTCAGATATCGATGTCAATGTCGGTGTCGGTATAAATATTGGGTGCAGGTTATTGGTGTGAGATTCTGGCCACTCAGGTGTTGAGAATCATGTCAGTTTGGATTCCATGTTGTCAAGTATCGGGTATTGGGGTTGTCGGGTGGCTGGTGTCAAATGGTTAGTGTAGATGTTGGGTGTTAAGTGTCGGGTTTCATCTTTGGGTTCACGTGTCATGTTAATGTCAGAGTGGGGTACCTGAGGTCTTTTGTCAGTTTTTTGGTGTTTACTGTCTGGAGCAAGTGTGTTGTCAGGTGTTTGGTGTCCTTTGGTCAGATGTCGTGTTCTGGATAATTCAAACAACTAATAGCTTACCAATTGTCGGAGTATTGTGCCTCAAATCAATCAATTTATATCATGCTTGGGACTGACATGTAAAACTCTACCAAGTATACTCTGCATCCTTGGGTAAGCGCCCAATGCACAGAATGTTCTCGGTGGCGTAGCAAGAGCTCTATGTGGGACGTAACACCCAAACGTTTAAATAATATTTCTGGTAAAATAAAAACAGTATATTGACATGCCTTTCATTATTGTTTTGTCAGTTTGTTACTGTTAAACACAAACAATAACAATACCATTGACTCTGCTCCCTTGAGATTTTTTTTGCCCGCATTGACGCAGGTAAATTATTCGATCTACTGGCGGCCGATACAAACCGGAAATATTGGGAAAACTGCGGTTTACGATGCTCCATTCCACCATGAAATGAAACAAATTTCTAGCCTGCGCTTCTCAGTGTTTCCATGGGCTAGCGTTTTATTTTTGTTTTGATTCTATTTTTTATTTAGTCGGGTGAGTATCATTCATGTTCATATACTGCCTTACAATAATCGCGTGGTTCCAGGACGGCATGGGACTGCCAAGGGTTGCGCCCTTCTTTTAATATAAACCGGGCTCAAATTAACATGTACATGGCTGTGGCTTAAAGGGACATCAGCACTGAAAAAAAATTCTTCAGACAAATGAATGGGGACCCCTTAATGCGAAATCACTTATACTTTTGAAACAATTTGGAGGCTTAATTCTGTAAAAACATTTAAAACAGAGTTCGTGGCAGTTCCAGTGCGTATCCAGGATGATACCCCGGGGGGCAAACCTGAGGATGAACTTTTGCGCCCCTGTGGAAATTGAAAATGGGGTGCACCATTCCATGTCTTCTTTATAGGGCATACACATACATTTTTTTTCTGCGAGCGTAGCGAGCGGGAAATTTTTGAAATTTGTGTCGGCAAATGGACATTTTTGTCGGCCACCCTACCCCCCTCCACACACACACCCCACCATTTGAAATGGTCTGGGACGCCCCTTGCAAGTGATAAAATAACAGTTAGCTCACTTCCAGACGCCAACTTACGCCGCAAAGACTTGGATCATAATGAAGGTCGGACGTATAGTCTGTTCATGAGGAATGCAGCTACATTCTCCTTGGTTTTTGCGTTCGATCATCTTTGAGCTCAATTGAGTTCTTTTCTTAATAATATAATCAATTTTTATTTCCTTTATGGGAGCCTTTGCTTTGACTTTTTTGTACCCTCTCCGTTTTTGATGCCCTTTTTTATCTCTATTATTCCTCTTTTGTTAGATTTCCCTTTGCACCACCGTAAATATTTTTCAACCCGTTTTCTTCTTTTGTTTTGACGCCCTTTTTTTGTTTCTATATCCCCTTTTCTTGCCAGCTTTCCGTTGCTGTTTTCGCGCCCCCCTTTCTTATTTTCCAACGTTTTTTCCTTTTTCCTTTTCTGTTTTGACGCCCCTTATTATTCCGCTTTACACTCAATTTCCTTTGCTATTGATGAGAACGTTTTCCTTACCGCATGCAGGCAACAAACAATTACATAAGTTTATATGGTGCAAGTTTCTATCTTTTTATGGAACTAGTTAAATAATACTGATTGAAATTTCTAGTCATGCAGTAATCTCTTCATACTCAATACAGATTACAAAATAAAGTACTCCTAAATGGCATACTGTATTTTGCGAAACGAAGGCCCATTGGATTCAAAAACGCTTTATTCCGTTATACACGGTATGTATGCATGGCGGAATAAAGCGTGTTATACAATCCAATGGGTGTTCTGAGCCTGTTTCGTTTTACAAAATACAGTAAGCCTCCCAGTGGCGGCGCAAGGGGGTGGCATGGCGATTTGCCCCCCCCATTTCTTTCTGGTCCCCAGTGTCCCCCCTCCATTCCCCCGGCTGGAAGACAATGACAGATTTTTTTTTTGGGCAAAAATCAGGCGGTTTTGGGGCAAAAAAAATCAACCACATTTGGATCCAAATTGGTTTAAAAATAACTTGATATTTTTGCCCCCCTAGAAGTTGGCCACAAATTTCACTTTGCCATCGTTTTTGCCCCCCCCCCCAAAATGAGTTGGCGCCGCCACTGAAGCTTCCTAAAATATACAGTATCAATATAAAATTTTAAAAACAATATATATATTATAGTATAATATATATATATATATTCAAAATCTATCATTCAATTAAGTCGGAGGAGGGAAATGAAAGAACTTCAAAGCACGTGCCACACCGGAATATCTGGGAAGACACCCGGTATATAACTCACTCATACTGCCACTAAATACAATTTCATTCATGTATGGAAACGAACAATCGTGTATATCAGGCCTTAACATTCCTCCCAATAACATGAGTGACAGATGCCCATTGAATTTTTCACCTCCGCCAGAATGGTAAACGGGGTCACATATCAGACGAATCGAGTCTAGTAAGGCATGTTTTGAAGTGTTTCACTGCCAAATGACAATTGAATTGGGCCTCTATAATTTGAATTACCCAGTGAAGGACCCTGCACTGATGAGCACAGGATTCATACCATTTCAGTGTTGGACTGTGACTTCACTATTGAACATTTGATTATCCGTTTATTTGATCTTTTCAAGTGGCCATTTGTTTTCTTCGCTTTTCTATTGTTTTTTGACATTTGAATTCCCTATTGGCACTTGAATTTCAAAACTTACAATTGCTCTGATACCATGTATATTTGACCTGGAAAACCTACTATAAGATATGATAGGTCAGTGAGGTGGATTCAACGGGATTATCGCAAATACATAAAATCGCCTTTTAGATGATGACTGTCATTCTTTTCAGGGTTTGATAAATAGCTATAAATACCGAGTTAATGTCAGCATCCTTGGCTGAGATTGAGAACTGAAAGTGAAGTTTTACGTTGGGAAAATATATTAGTTACTTTTTCCCTTTGTTATAAATTTAACACCCATTTTTCAAATATGTGGAAGTATTTCCAGTAAGAGTCTATTTCATTTGTCTAAATTTTTTTTCATGCTATTGTGTTCCTTTAATCAAATTCAAATCTTTGATCATATTTGTTATCATGTACAAAATCCCGAATTTAGCACGTGATTAAATTCCGGCAGTTGCCCTATACCCGTGCGAAGTACTCATAGTCCGTCTCAACTGTTCAGTTAGGGCACGCGATTCCGTTTGATCTTTACGCAACATTGTTTCACGCTTTATCCGTGTTCCCTATGGAGTCCGTGCGACGGACTATACATTTTTTCACACCGGCTGAGGCCGAATATCCTACCCTGTGCCATGGTCTCCACTAGAATTATTACTCGTGTACCTTAACTCGTTGAAGCAAATTGACAAATCAAACTAATTTGAAATAGACGCTTTTTTTGTAATGACAAATATCTAAACAAACATTACAAGTACATTGAGAAAAAAAAAATAAATAAGGGAAAAAACTAAAATGTTAAGAACCGGTTAACAAAACTTAAGGAAATCAATGATGGAAATTTATTTTCTGGCAACTATATTTTTTTATATTTTTTATCGCACTCAACGCGCAAGGTGAATTTGAAATACAATACATAGTACCGCAGCAGCATGTCCTGCCCAAAAAATACCAAAAGCTAGGTATATTACAATAATTCAACCAAAAATCTTGGGAATTTGATATATAGGCCCTATACACCCCAACTTCAACTCATAACTTTGTCTACTAATGTATACGTTTTACGTGTACTGTCAAATTAACTTTTCATAAACCTTTTATTTTACGGTCTTTTGTTGGCAGAACGTCTGCCAGTTACCATTATAAAATTCAGTCACCTAACCGTATAAATAGATTTGACCCCTGGTAAAGCTGAACTTTTTTAACCTTTGACCCTATAATAACACTTTTTCAGGTCGGATAGCCAACAATTTTGGTATGCATTTTCAGCAAAATTTTCAAATTTGACTCTTTATATATTTTGTTACCCCTATCTCGCTTACGCTACCTCTTTAGATGGCCATCTCTAATTTTCGTGTCGTCATTGTGTTAGGAACCCCTGTGTATCGTGATATCAATAGGGCTACAGCTACTTTGGTGATCTGGCTCACTAATAGACCCGTCGAGAAATTGTAAAGATGTAATACGAATAAAAAATACACTGAGGCATGATTTACTTGTTTTCATGCTTATCAATATACTAAAATATACGCTAATTACCGTATACTAAAACAAAATGGTCTATTACTAAGTTTTTGACTAATTTTCATTATATAATTATATAAAGGGAAAGTATGTCTATTCATATCTACAAAAATTCTGTACAATAACTGTAAATAATTTCTCTCTCTCATTTTTGTACAATATAGCATAGAAGATTTACCCATTCGAAAACTATTTATGTCAACACATATCATTTCTTTTTTACAATTTTAGAGTAATGATTGTTTTTAAATTAATTTTCATCTTCTTTTGAATGTACTGAAGAAATGGAGGGGGGGTATCTGCCTATGCAAAGAAGTGTATATGGGATGCACTCCCACAGACCTGAGAAGAAGTTGGCAGGCGTGTTTTTGAGTTATTTGGTAAATTTCTAATTTCATGTTTTTGATGGCATATCTGCATAAACAGTCAAAAAATTAAATACCCTATTCAAAACAAGATTACCTAATCGATCAAAAACAATTTAATTAAGCTACTTATCTGTACTCAGAAAAATATTGGGCTTTTATCTTGAAATATCAAAACCATCAAACTACCTCCCGGAAGTACTTGTGGCTTTCGCCAAAAGCATTTGCATCTCTACGCTATGAAATCTGTCAAATTCTAGAACTGATAATTGTGGAAGCGTGCCATGAATGCGTTACTACCCCATCGTCCTCTCCGCTTTACTTCATCAAATGTCCCATGGCCCAATTTATTACACATTTTGGCTTCTACAGTTCTACTTTCCAAACGGCGGGACCGATTAAACTTAAAATTTGCAATCAGATGTCTTTGGCGATATGCTTACATGTGAGGGAAAAACATGAAAAATCGGAACATTACCGAGTCACGAAAACGTCCGCGCTTTCCACCAAAAGGTAGATCATCAGCATAAAGATTAATATTGAAGTAATGTAAACAAAAGCGGTATTTCCTTTCTCTGTACCAAAGTATACAGTATATACAGTATACACATACAGAATAGATTAAAACTCTATTTTATTACTATAAATTTGTAATAATACAGATGTCTTTCACCACGCCCAGACATATGCCAGAAAATTTGGGATCTACGGGGTCTGTCTCCTAAAGTAAAGAACCCCAAACAAAATTCTATGGAAAACAAAAACCAAGAGACACCTGAAAACAATGTATAGATTAAAATCACATGAGACGGAAGTGCCTTGCCCAAGCTTAGAACACACTGGCTCTGATGGGATTTGAACCCACAGTCTTCTGATTGATGATCATTGGTCTGATGCACTACCCACTACTATCGTAAACATGTAGTATACACGTTTTGTAATTCCCACTAGTGCAAGAAATTGAAATAAAATAATGGTTTGAACTAAAAAATGCAACAGAATAAAAATTGGTGTTGTTTAACTTAGAATTGACGAGAGAATAACATAACAAAACTCTAGAAGTATAAGTAGCGGAGAACATGTATTTGTACGGAGGCAAGGTTTGTAGGGGGAATATAAAGTAAGTAGGTATTGTACTGAAATCTGTTCTAACATTTTGGCCATATCCTAAGGATTAAAATGGTGTAGTTTGCCTATCTGTCGGTTCTTTTAACCACCTGGTCACGTGATTAGAGGTCAAAATGTAACAATGGTCTACATATCATTTGGGGTCATCATCTAATTTACATACTAAACTGTCAAATGTAGAGCAAATATGCATTTTCTCTTATAGGATAATCAAGCAAACAATTTGAGACTAATTTCGTCAAAATCGGAGCACTGTGAAAGAATTACCCCAGGATGACCTTGAACCAGTATGATCCCATAATCCTGAAACTAATGACCGTAGATATGGCAAACTATACCTTTTTTAATCATCATGACCAGATGAATAAGTTGGTGTAAGTTTCAAAATAAATATACCTGTTTGAATTTTGACCCCTGTATAAAATTTACCCCAATTTTTACATGTTCCCCATTGTGGTTTTTCTTGACTTTTGACAAGATTATTTTATGACAATTTAGAAGTATGATAACACCAAAATTGTTTTGGTTGCAATTTTTTAGGTCAAAAACAACTTTCTTCGACTACATGTACACTGACATTATAACACAAATCGCTAGTATCTCTTATTTTTCTTCTTAAGGAAATAACGATAATAGTTTCCCAAGTCAATGATGAGAAGGAGTATCAGACATATCTTCAGAGCTATATTAAGCTCTAACACAGTAAAGCAGCTCACGTGATTAACCTTACAATGTCCAAATTTTCAGTCTACAACTCGTATGACAATACACAAAGATTACCAAATCGTGCTTTGCCGTCGCATTTTGTGGAAACAGTCTAATCTGAAGCTGTTTGCTCGGTCACCTTTTGAAGTAAAGTCGCTGTTGTTATTCCACTTAAGATATCGAGTTGTGAAATAGTTATTCCTAACTGATTGGATGCCCAGCTGACCAATTCTATGGCAACCAATGAGTCGACGCCATAGTTGATCATTGGTTGATTGACATCAATGGTATCTACGGGCATGCAGAGTATTTCGGCCATTTTGAGTTTCATGCCTTCTTCTACATCTTCTTTCCCCATCGCAATGTCTGCTTTGGCAACCTTTCTTTTAATTGCTGTTAGATGGTGGAATTTCAGCATAGATTCGTGACAAAATTGTTGAGTCGTTCGCCAGTCCTGTGGGCAAAAAATAAAACAATGTTATAATTGTCACTGATAAGACAATAAGACAAGGCTAACAATTTGGAGCAGGTAATCATGTTCTTCTGATTCCAAATAGATTGACAACAAAGATCATTTTGAACATACGAACAAGATACCAACAACTGAACACAGGAGCATTCATGGTGTAACCTGGCATATGCAGATATGCATGTCTACCGGGGACCTCCTTCTGCGTGCCTCGACAGGCTACGTAAAGTTTCCACAGGAATCCAATCTACTGGTCTAATTATGTTGTAATATAGCTTAAATTATTCCTTTCGTATCCAGGAGTCAATGGTTCCATATCCCTGTAGTGTGGTACTTCGTTTCCGAGATATTTTGAAAAATATATGCTAAAGGTCATTTGTTTGTTCGCCAATGGTCAAACGTATGAAATGCCTATTATCGTATTTTCAAATATCTCAGGAAATTGGCTGAGGATACCGATTCCAAATATGCAGATTATTTTATACCTTTATAAGGAGAGGGTTTAATGTCCCATCCCCATAGATGACTTTGCGGAATTTTGTCCCCATATAACCAGGTGGTAAAAACTAAAAAACTAAAACTCACACGAGAGATTTTAAATATTTGTCCTTTGGTGACTAAACGAACTACCTTTACTTGAAATGAAGCACCGCACAGATATGATACCATTGATTTTATTGCCCCTGGTTACTAAAGAAATAATTTGAGCTGTATTACAACATGATTAATGGGTGTTTCTATATTAGGTGACACCCTTTTCTGACATACTTTTCTGACACCCTATGAATTCGGACACCTTAACTGAATAAACCACACAAACCGTGTGGTTTATTCCGTTAAGTTTCGTTAAGGTTTCCGAATTCATAGGGTGTCAGAAAAGTATGTCAGAAAAGGGTGTCACCTTATGGAAACACCCATGATTAATGCAGCTTAAATATGTGACCACTGTAGAAACTTTACCCCATCCACACCTGTAAGGTCTTGTATTTGTTAGGTTATGGCATGCATGATAGTGTATAGTATTCAGATATTGGTACCACGTTCATTTTGATAAATGCTTTATTTTTTTAAGCAGCTGCTTAGAAATTGCTTTAATTACGTTAAAGGCAAAACGCAACAAACCGGCTTAAGTTACGTATTTTCCATGTGTGTTTAAAGTAACCACAAATTTGAGAGGTTTCTATTTAAAGTGACAGGAGGAGATTTTTTTAGGATACGAATTTCTCTCAAATTGCACAGGATCGATTGTAGACCACCTACCAAGAACATTCCGAAAGTTTATTGGACAAACAAGTACAAAAGAAGACAGCAACCCTTGTTTTGAACTTGCCTGACTATCGTAATTGTCCCCATAGAACACCGTGCTTTGACTTTCTGTCGTGCACGACAGAAAGTACTAAATCATCATATTATTACATAAACACGGCGTATTCGGCTTATTCACTTCAGGTGCGATCTAATACATTGGAAAGCATTCCAAATATGCAAAAAACCCGGTTTCGAAAAAAATTGGTGGCGCTTCTTTCTGGAAATCTCCTCATGTCTCTTTAAGTATGGTGGTAATCCCGGTGGTAATGAATGGGCTTGCATGGATGCAGAGGTTCATAGCACTTATCTTTTATACAACATGGATTGCTTTAAGGGGGGGGTATGGGGGTCTGAATATGATAAAAAATTGTTCTAATTCCATAAAATGAGATATGCCATGGCTAAATTGTGTATACTGTAATCTACAAAATGCTTTTGTATTCGACGCAACGACTTCGGTTCCCGAGATTATGAGCTTGATCAGTCACGTAATGTACGCGAAATTTGCCAAAATGCATCATCTCCTAATTTTATCATGTGAAAATTTCAAGGGGTTATATTTAAGATGTTGTAAAGATATTATTATGAACTATTAACACATTCATTTGGGCTAAGTTGAAGTATTAAACTACACCACTTATATTATCCTTTCCATAATTTTAAAGTTATTAAATGTCACTGGGTAAGTGATTTTTATTATTTTATTGTTGTCTCACCCGGCGAATGATTTAAGAAATTATTTTAAAAATTAATTACAGGACAATGGATGCACCTATTCGATATTCTTTCATTAATAATTATGATAATTCATATAAAATGAAATTTAAAAAAATAATTCCATATTTCACATCAAAACGCCCTCATTTTGTCTAAATGTTCGAGGCCTATACCCCCCACTCGTTTCGTTAAGATACGCAAACATCCAAAACGAGAACGCACGTAACTAGAAAACGCTTAATGCTCTGAAACATTACATTTGGCACACATATCGCAACATATCGGCGGTGAAGAAACCATGAAGGCCATTTCAAATTGTTTTCCAATTCAAATTACGCCATGAAATTAGTCGATTGGTCGATTGCGCCGGTTGGCCATGGCAACCATATAAAATCCGGCTTCATGGGTTCCCCGTATTTAACCGCCTCATATGTCACCCAGTTTCGTCCCAGTAGCATTTAGTGGATTTAGTTACTTCCGTTTCTAGTTTTAGCCAATCCGAGGCCTTACGGGGTTACCATTGAACCAGAGCAAAAATTTTCATGGATTTTAAACTTTGTGACATGGGCTACAAGATGATATCTAACATGTATATACCACTAATTTAGTGAAATTAAGAAAAATCATTTCAAAGTTCACTGCTTCAGAACGCCATACCCCCCCTTAAACTTTCTTTAAAAAAATAGCTCATGCTGTGAAATTTGGTGTTTAAGTTCATCAAGGTAAACGAAAGAGTCGTTGAGCGAGGCATAATTTTATGTGCAATTAATTATGAATACAAAAATTGGGACTGAAAATTGTGTACGTTGGGAGTGAAACTAAAAAGAAGTGCTTTCAAAAAGAACTAGAATCACGGTTTTCTCGGATTTCCGCTCGCTATATTTAAAGAATATAAGCGGTGGGCCGCTCAGCCATCTTGACATTTGACCTTGGCACGCGACATTTGACCTTGGCACAAAAATCAACTTATTTTTTGCCTTTTTAGGTGTTTTGGGGCCTTTTGGAATTTAAGGGGAGGGGCGTCCGCCCCCACCGCCCTGGTTACGGGCCTGGCAATACCAGATTTGCGTACTTGGAACTTCTATATGATCTATATGAAACCTCTATCGTGATTCCTAGCTAGATTGGATGTGCAACAATTTTGAAATGAAAACTGTACTCTTCTCTATTCACAATATTAACACTTTCCTGTATTGCGTTTATTACAACAAACTAGTATTTTAACCGCTAATCTCTAAAATTGTTTCCCAGCAATCGACTTACTTACACGGAGAAGGTAAAACTTGTAGAGGTTTCATATAGTAGAAGTCCCAAGTATGCAAATGAGGTATTGCCATTTATTCCGCCAAGCGCTACTGCACAAACAGCGCATGACTGAATCAATTGTAATACCCCATTTGCATACTTGGGTCTTCTATATGAAACGTTTTACCATAAAACGACCCATTGGGTATAAAAGGTAATTATTACTCACCATATTTGCCAAGCAAACAACCGGCATTCCCTTCTGTAGCAGAAGTCTTCCAAGTACCTCCAAGAACTCATCAACATGGACCAGCAAGTTTCCTTTCATCTTAAGAGCCTTCAAGAGGTCGTCTTTATTTGGGCCTGCTAGAAATCCTGCTCCTCGTACTGGACCTAGTTGAATAGATAGGGCTGGCAACCCTTGGGAGTGACGGTGCACAGCAAGGGCATCAAGGTAATTATTAGCAGCAATGTAAGCTGGTTGGGCTGGATTTCCCCATACAACCATTACTGAGGATAGGAGAAAGAATACATCTAAGTTGTCCTGCTTAGTCAAGGTGTGTAGGTGATAAGCACCACAGGCTTTGCCACCAAGCATTTGATCCATTTCATCATTCGTTAGACTTGAAAAAGATCCCTCCTCAATTATTCCTGCTAGATGAAATACTCCTCTAATTGGAGGGACACTCTTGTCTTCGCGGAGATCTTCGAGCATGCGTTTGACTGACTGGTAATCAGATACATCCATGTTAAACTGGTGAACGTTCACTCCTTTATTTTGAATGTATTTATCATTCGCCTCGCAGCAGCACCTCCTGGTCCGTTTCGTGAAATGAGGACTATATGCTTGGCCCCGTTATCACATAGCCATCTTGCCAAAGCCTGGCCAATACCACCAAAGCCACCAGTGACAATATAGGTTGCTTTGGATGGAAACTGTTGCACTGCTGGTTTCACCTCCTGCGCGCCAAGTCCGTCTATTTTAAAGACCATCTTTCCAATATGTGATCCTTTAGACATCACTCGAAAAGCTTCAGTGAAGTTCTTCATTGAATATACTTTTTTAGGAATAGGGTGAAGTTCGCTGCTTTCAAATAGGTTGACCACCTTCTCTAGAAGGCGCTTGACAGTGGATGGGTTCTGCTGCATTAGTATATCCACTTGACATGATATGAAAAACTTGTTTTCCAGAAGTATCTTCATTGGAAGGTTAGAATTCTGCAGAATGTCTCGCTTGCCAATTTCACAGAATCGCCCACATGGAGCAAGGACTGACATACTTGCTGATAAGAGCTTTCCTGATAGGGAGTTTAGGACAACGTCTACGCCTCTACCTTCCGTAAAGGACATGACGTCATCATAGAATTGAGTGGATCGAGAATCGCTGACAAATCGAATTCCAAGTACATTTTTCAAGTATTCACGCTTCTTTCTTGAACCTGCAGTGCATATAATTTGGGCACCTACCATACGTGCAATTTGTATAGCCGCCAGACCTACTCCGCCACAAGCAGAATGAATGAGTACGGTTTCCTTGGGTTTCAAACGTCCACGTTCGACTAAACTAAGATATGCGGTGACAAATACAATTCCAATGCTTGCACTTTCAATCCAGTCGAGATTCTGTGGTTTAAGAGTTGTAAGTTCAGCATTACAAATAACATGTGAAGCAAAACATTTCTTGCCAAATGCAATGACTTCATCTCCAACCTTAAAGCAGGAGACACCTTCTCCAAGTTCTGCCACAACACCAGCGCATTCTATACCAAAGGAGGGGAAATCTTCTAACTCCAAACCTTGTAGTAGCCCCATGGACATCATGACATCTTTGAAGTTGAGAGGGGCTGCTCGGACCGAGATTTTAATATGCCCAGGAGGGATATCATAGCTCTGGACATCATGGAGCGCAAGGTCATCAATAGATCTTTCATGCCCTCTTGCTGATATCGCTTGCTCGACCCTCCAGTTTTCTGAAACTTCTTTCCTTGGCAATAGTTCCTGATGGACAATGACCGGTACGTGGCGAACACCATTTCTGATGACAATCTCCCTTTCTGACATATCTGACTCTTCCATGAAATTCGTCAAAGTCTTCACATTTTCTTTCATGCTGCACGTGGGATCGAAATCAATGGAAAACACGGGCACATTTGGGATATGGTTACTGATGGCTCTTGAGAAACCTACGGCTGTTGATGCGTTTGGATTAGAGATATCTTTGTTGGCCCCAATACTTAATACCCAAACTCGATTGACACTTTGAGGACACTGCTCTACTGCCTGCAATAATTCTAACAGAGCATGAAGATTGCTGTCGTCGTCGCTGTATACGTATACCAATTCAGTTGGAGTCCCGGTGTGCTTCTCCAAGGTACCTTGAAAGCAGTGGTTATCTGAAAAAGACTTCATGCCAACGCTACCCTTGTAAAGGGCTTGTATTTCCTCCCCAAATGCATTGCTTTTGTCTTGTACAATCAGCAAGTTCGGCAGCTCTACGTTCACGCCATCGATGTAGGAAGCTGCGTTATCTTTAAAGTTGCGTCCAACGATCACCCCATGAAAGAAATCATTTGGGGTTGAAGCTGACGCCACCTCTTGAAACCCAACGTTGGTCATGATGTCAACCCAGTCCTGTCTATCTAGCCAGCACCTTTCCTCACGGAAATCATCAAACAGCCAACACACATCCAGTGTGGCAAAACAAAGTTCTTTCTCAAAAAGGTTGGAGGTTGCCTCAATAATGAACATGAGGCCGTCTGGAAGGAGAAGTTTTGACATGTCTCCTGTGGTACGATGTACGTCAATTGAAGCATGTAGAGTATCCAGTGTGATAACAATGTCAAAGCTACCTGGTATAAACCCCTGTTTTGAAACTTCTGTTTCAATATTCAAAGGTTTGTATTGGATGAAAGGAAATTCTGCTAAATTGTCTTCAGCCTGTTTGAAAAATGTTGCATTAAAATCGGTGAAGACATACTCTACCTGATGAGACAATCCGAACTCTTTCAATGGCTCGAGAATATATCGCGCCAATCCGCCAAGTCGTCCTCCTATCTCTAAGATCCGGACAACATGTTTGTGTTTCAAGCTCTCCTCAACAACTTGTGCGATGGCCTCGGCAACTGCTTTGTAATAAATTCTTGTACACAAGGAATCGTAGAAGTATTTGTGCAGCCCTTCAGGAGAAAACATGATAGGCATTGCTACTTGTGGGTCTCGCAACGTGTCGGGAAGCGCTTCTCCTAGACTCCTTATGAGACCTACCTCTGTGCCAAACTCTGGACATTGTGTCTGGATTCTATCCCATACGTCTGGGATTTTGGCATGTGGTATTCGCTTTGCTATATCTAATGATGCGATTTTCTCCAAACGGGAGATATACTTTTTGTAGGTTTGTGGTTTGGCTCTTCCTTCTTCAGGGACTGTTTCCAGAGCATTTTTGATGTATGACGCGCAGATGGCTTCAAAATCATGTAAAATGTTTTCGACCCGACATATAGCATTCATTTCATCAGGGTAAGTGGTACGCAGGTGCGACTCAGTGAAAATATCTTCGATTATTTTCGGTGATGGTGTATATGCAGATACCGGTTGCCATTTCGTTGTGTAGATGCAGGTATCAATGTCAACATCTGTCTGGTTGCCATGGAAATTCTGACCTCTGTAACCTTTGACTTCAGCCAAATTGTTCCCGATTCTTTTGCAATTATGATGTCTGCTGTCAGAAAATGACTATCGCAATCCAAAATTTGTGTGTGCACCACCAGTGTCTCTCCTGTAGGAAGAGATGGTTTCGTCACATTCAAGTATTCTATGTGAACTGGGAGAAACATCGATGAGCATGCGTCAGCAGTGATTTGAGCAAGCTGGAAGGTAGCATCTAGATGTGGAATGGAGATTCTCTGACTGCTTTGGGTTATAGGCGTAAGGTATGCAATAGATTCTCCTTCTCCAATGAAGGCTTTTTCTACCACTTGGAAAGCTGGTCCATATTGAAAACCGGACTGTTCCAGCATGCTGAATATTTCATCTTTAGAGATTGCTTTCTTACACCTTTCCAGGATATTTTTTGTTGAAAGCGATGAAGTTAGGTTTCGCCGGTCTGATTTGGTGCATATTGTGGCTTTGCAGTGTATGTTATCTCCACATTTAACTTGAACAGTCTCGCTGTCTTCAGTCTGATGGAGAGCCAGCACAGCCTTCCTATTGTCGCTTTCTTCAGGGAACGCCAGGACTTTTGTAAAATTCAGATCTGTCATTGTAGGTGGTTCTTCTGCTTGGAAATTCATTTCAACCAAGTACTCTACATATCCTGCTCCAGGAAATACAATGCGGCTGTCCAATTGATGATCAGCTAGAAAAGGATAGTCGGCCAAGGAGATTTCGCCACGTCGACCTTTGAACGAACGGTCGTCCAGACCTAAACGCCGTTCCATCTTTTCTTCCGTCTCTGACCAAAAACATTTGTGTTGCCAGGGGTACGTCGGGATTGGCGCCCACTGTGCTGCGTTCTTGGTGACGTTACTCCAATTGATATCAACACCTGCTACGTACAGACTACCAAGTGCACGTTGCATTGAATGAAGGTCATCCTTATCTCTAAGACATGAGTAGATAGTTGAAATACCTTGCTGAGGATCAACGGAACGTATAATTTGTTTTACGCTTGCTAGAAGTGTTGCAGCTGCGGACACCTCTAAGAATATATCTATATTGGTATCTTGAAGAATTTCTTCTATCGCTTGTTGGAAGAGAACTGGCTTTCTAATATTGTTCCACCAGTACTCTGTGTCAAAGGCTCCTTGATGATAATGGCCCGTCACTGTTGAGTAGTAAGGTATGGTGCGTTTTCCCGTTTCCGTTGTAACAACACCTTTCATTGATTCCACAAAGGGCTTCTTAATTGGATCCATGACAGGTGTATGGAAAGGACATGTGACCCGAAGCTGTTTTGCTTTACCAGGGTTCTCTGCTACTAGTGCTGCAATTTCATCCGTGTCTCCTCCTAGAGTAACATCGCCAGGACCATTCACCGCTGAAATATAAACGTCTTGTCGTTGATCACAAATCGCTCTGGCCTGTTTGGCAGTAGCTCTTAGCGCTGCCATCCGCCCAGTGTTTACAAGCTTTGCCTGTTCCCTGCTTCGATGATAGATCACTGTAATTGCTTCTTGGAGTGTCATTCCTCCACAAACATAGGCTGCAGCTGTCTCACCCAAGCTATGACCTACTACTACGTGAGGTTCTACCCCCCAATGTCGCCATAAGTTATAGATACCAACTTGAATAAAGAAGATTGCTGGCTGAATTACATCGATCAACTTTATAGCTTCTGATGCGGGTATCACCGAAGTGTTACGACCGTCGTGGTTTTGGAATAAGCAACAAGCTTCCAAGACTGACCAACCACTTATTTGCTTGAATATGGTATCACACTCAATTATGGTGTCATGAAAGATCGGTTCTTCCTGGAACAGTTTGCGTCCCATATCAACCCACTGTTGTCCTTGACCTGGAAATACAAAGCAAATCTTTGGGTTCTTTTGATTGGCGGTGCCGGCCATTAGAGACACTGATCCCTCGTCCTGTACGTAGGATGTGAGGACGTTTCGAAAAGACTCTGCGGAATCGGCTATGACTGTAAGCCGGTATTGGTGATGATCTCGTCGCGTAGCCTGCCAAGATGATACAGCGAGTGCATCATTGGAGGAAACAAATGTAGACCACTTGACAGCGAGCTCCTTGAGTGCTTCTTGTGTCTTTGCTGATAACGGGACGACAATTGCTTTACCCTTGGATTTACTTTTGGATCCAAAGGACCACCCACATGTAGCTATCGGTTTGCTTGCTAATGGTGGTGCCTCCTGGAAAACAACATGAGCTACCGCACCTACGAATCCAAAGCTGTTGAGTCCTATTGTATACGGTTTGTCATCGTCTTCCATTTCTTCAGTATCCGTCTGTATTTGAAGATTGAGCTTCTTTAAATCAATTGCCGGATTTATGTCATTGTAGTTGACGGTAGGGACTAGCCGCTTGTTATGTAACATCAGAGAAACTTTGATGGCCGCCACTACTCCTGCTGCACATTCGTTGTGACCAAAATTACTCTTCACAGATCCGACTTTAATTGGCGTTTCTCGTTCCGGACCAAATGTAACCCCGATGGCTTCGGCTTCAATTGGATCTCCAACAGGCGTTCCAGTTCCATGAGCCTCAACGTAACTGACAGACGACAATGGTATATCAAATCGTTTGTAAGTCTTACGTATGAGCATTTCCTGTGCTTCTGCTGACGGCATAGTAATGCTCTGATTGGAACCATTTGCAGCAACGCCACATCCTCGTATTACCGCGTACACGTGGTCATTGTTCGCTAACGCGTCATCTAGAGGCTTTAGGATAAGTGAGCCCCAACCTTCACCTCGCACATATCCCTGAGCAGTGTCAGAAAATGGACAGCTTTTACCATCTGGAGATAGCACTCCGAGTGCGCTAAATCCTATCGTCGTTTCTGGTAGAAAAATGCCGTTACAACCACCAGCTACCGCTATGGAGCATTCGCCATCCCACAGACCGGAACAGGCCAGGTGAATGGCATTAACAGATGCTGCGCACGCCGTGTCGACAGCCATACTAGGGCCACGGAGATTGAAGACATACGATATGCGGTTAGCTATGGATGAATGCGCGATACCCGTGTGCGTGTACGGATTGAGCAGTTCAGTTTTACATATCATGACAGCGTAATCCATTAAACCTGTTCCTATGTAGACACCACACGAGTCATCCAAAGATTCTGGGATTACTCCTGCAAACAAAATCAAAGAGAATTGGAATATTACCGATTACAACTTCAACATAAAATATCATCGGATGTGGATGCAGTTAGGTTAAATTCTGTAATGCGTCGAAGTAAGAATTAGTTCGATACTTCGATGTGCATATAAATACATCATATTGGTAAATGGTCGATGAATCAATCAATATTTGTAAAATTCTACTTATAAAGTACTTTGCAAAAAGAGTGAAACCCACTGCAAACGAGTGGAAGTCCACTCCAAAAAGTAAAAATCACTTTAGAATTTTAGGAATTCTATACTTTCGAGGAGCTCATAGAAGGACAACTCTGATATCAAATCTATAAAATCGCATCGACGTAGTATCGAAGCGTTGATCCAAGTTTGGAACTAATTTTGCTAAGATGCCTATACTTTGTTCATCACCTATTACGCAGAAATTATTTTATTTCCCTTTACACGCGAGCAAATACACCCCTGTATTTTGGTATGATTTCTGATACTCAAAACATGGAAAATGAGGTCTCCCCCAAGAACCACAATGCCACTCATAAAATGTTGATTACATAATATAGCGCACATCTTGCCAAGCGGCATCGTGGTTGGGGGGAGGGGGGAGGGCAATTGGAAATTCAATTACTTATTAACGGCCTTTGTGTTATAATGTTACATTAAGCGACTTGGGAGGAAAGTATGTTACGCCTTAGATTGGATTTTTAAACCATCAAAGGGTAAATTTGGTATATCGCTATAATACGAAACTTTTTTCAAATCATCCGTTTCTTATGAAAAATATAGGGGGCGTCTTCCCATTCCTTATCATCCGGTGATGTCATTTGGGGAGGAAGTGTTTCAGTAACGGCTGATTTCATCAGTCTTGAACCTATTTTCAGTGCCATTGTTGTGTCTTTAAAATCTAGTACTCTTTGTTCCTTTCGGTTTTTTTTTTAATTTTTTAGAAATTAATAAAATTTCGTCGTTTATATTATAAAAGACCTGGATTGCACCTGATTCACCAGTTAGTTATAGATTCTGGTTGTAAATCGGAATTCAGGTAGAAATTTTAGAGACAAGAAACCAACCAGTTTTAGATGGTTGTCTGTGTGAACAGTCAGGAAAATATTTTTTGTCTTAAACACATCGTCTTACGGGTGATACTGAAAGTAGTGGAATATTATGGTTTTGATAGATTTCTTTAAAAAATGATAAGAATGTATTCAAATTGCGCCATTTAAAATATGACTAAGACCAATATCGACAAGTTATGATAAGAATCACTTCAACCCATTCTAATGAACAAATCTCTCTTTTAAAGAGAGAGACGAGAGTTTTCGGAGCTTAGAATTACCCTAGAGTTTAACAAGGTTCTCTCTGACATTTTGGCCAATTTTGATTTTAGTTTGACGTTTTGTAAGTTCACAAAACACAATTTATCATACGAAAGAAATTTTATCGGAAGTGGCCAATTAAACAAATCTCTATTTTAAACAACATAATTACTTTACAATAAGTTGAGGGAGGGTGTACAGTGCAATGGACCAAATTATGCATTTTTACGTAGTACATATATGTTTTAGGAGTTGTTTGGGCAAATAAATAAAGTATCCAATCTAAGGAATCGACCGTCTAGTTATTATTATGAATGAGTTCCGCAACGACAGTATAAAGAGCTAAAACTAGATAATTCTGTTCAGTGGAAATCGCCATTGGCGATAGAGGAGGTTGCAGTAAAACTACAAAGCTAAGGAATCAGACTTTAACAAAAAAGTTGGTTAATTAAATCTTGTGAGATTAGTATTACGGCAAATTATGAAGTAAGGAAGGCTCAGAAGTGGTGGTACCAATCCATTATACCGGAAAATGATTCAAAACACATGCCTTCAAACTCCACATTATTACAAGTAAGAAGTCATCAGTGTCAAATTGATATTTATACCATGTAACAGCTTAGCAAATGTTGAAATTTCAAAATATTATTATCTACAAAACCCCAATGTCAGTTAGAATCTTGTAATTTCGCCTCACGTTTTGTCATTAAAAACAATACTACCGTGCCAACATCACATAATAAAAAATGGGTTATATGCGTCATATGAAATGACAGACTAGGAGTATCAATTGTACAAAATGCAGCTTTGGGCCTATACTGGAAGTGTACTTTAAATTAAAGTATGAAGTTCTTTTAGTTAACATACCAGCGTCTTGAAAAGCCTCGTAGGTTACTTCGAGAATTTGTCGTTGTTGCGGATCCATGGACGCTGCTTCTCGAGGTGAAATCTGTATTATTGCATAAAAAGGACATCAATGTTTAAACACGGTTAAAAAAAATTACACTCAAGTAGGTCGTCGTCAGGCTAGTGCAACAAAGTCGTCATGGTAACTGACATTTTTGACGAAATTGAGTTTTTATACACCCACCCGCCCACAAACACACACATATACATACACACACACCCCACACACAAACAAACACACACACACCCATGCTGCATGCCCATAATACATTCAAAACCGCTATGCATCATGGTACTTTTAAAACTCAATTCTTTTATTTTGGTTCATCTCATCGGTTTCTTTTGTTTCTTTACCTTGAAGAATGCGTTGTCAAACATGTCTACATCGTCGACGAAACCGCACCTTCTGCTGACCATCTTTGTGTAATTTGATTGGTCGGAATCATGCCAGGAATCAATATCCCACCGGTGAGGGGGAACTTCTGCAATCGTGTCACGACCTTGAACTAAGACATCCCAGAAATCCTGTGGGTTCCGCACACTCCCTGGTAGTCGGCACCCTATGCAAATAATACAGCAAGAATTTCCTTTATTTACAACGAAATGTAAAGTTAAAATCTTATTTACGAAACACGTTTGAGTACCAATATTGATTTAAGTATTTTACTACCGTGTGTCCCAAAAAAACCCGCAACACTTGGTGGCAGGCGCCATAAGTTTTGAACAAAAGCACGTGACTACTTATTCTTTGTTGCAAGGTAAGATGGGACTGTTAGCTAATATCCCTGAAAAGTTCATAAAGGTAGAGTCAATAGTTTTTAAGATATGACCCCAACAATCAAGTAACCTGCAGAACCCATTTTACAAAAATGAGGTACTGGTAACCACAAGACTGGCACCTGGACTGGCAATGAAGAACAGAATGGCAAATACAATATTGATTGCATTCAACATTTACTTGCCCAAATTTCTTGCAGAACAACTTCAACTGGGTCAAATGACTGCATTTACATACTTATTACTTAACTGATAATGATAAAACGTTAATTTATTGGTGACAAAATATCTTTCAAGACGCTATAAAACTATGACTAAGTCATAGACAAAACTCCACATTACATAAAATGATAAATGCGTTGGGCTGCAACTTGCTTGTTACTGAAAATGATGTTACATTCTCAGCTTTCTGAAAGTAAAACCTATGTTTTCAACACAAAACTCAATAACAATATCAGTATATTCATTCTGTCATTAAATTTTGGGTTAAGATAACTCTTTGTGTGCCGTCACAAAATGAATGATGATGAATGATTAGCTCTAATCCAATGCTGTCTTATTTGGACAATACGAAGCGTTTGTTGATCATACTTTCCAAATTCGATCTTTTAAGTGTTTTAAAATGCATGTTTTTAGCTGTTATTACCAATGGAAACAGTCATATGTTAATATCTGTTGCAGTAGCTGTCTTTAAGAAAAGGAAAATGTTGGTTGGACTTAGAGATTCATATTGGTGGTTCTGGGCGCAAAACGTAAAGTGCCGTATTTGTAGTTAATAGCGCCTCAATTTGGTTAAATGGGTCCTGCAGGTTGCTTGATTTCTGGGGTCATATCTTTAAAAATATTGACTCTACCTTTATGAACTTTTCAGGGATATTAGCTAACAGTCCCATCTTACCTTACTACAAAGAATAAGTAGTCACGTGCTTTTGTTCAAAACTTATGGCGCCTGCCACCAAGTGTTGCGGTTTTTTTTTGACACACGGTACAATTAGAGCTGAGGTCCCAGGTTCGATTCCAGGGTCAAGCCAGGGGCTTTACCTGTGACTGGTTTCTAGTCCAAGCTCGATCTCGCAGAATTTCTCCTGCTTCTAAAACTGGGCATGTTCATGTTCCCATCGTGAATTAAGTTCTGCACTTAAGAGGGTCGTCGAGTGCCAAATTGTGTAAACACATATTTCAATACGGAATAAATCGCAATCTCATCATAGTACGCAGTTCACACTCCATAGAAAAACGTTTTACACAATTTGGCACTCGCCAGTGGTGGAATAGGGATTTAATTTAAGCAGTAACATCTCTTGTAATATTGGTCGTGTTTTTTAAACATTTGACTTTTCCTTAGGCCAAAAAACAAGGCCTCAGAAAATATAGAAAACCCTAAAGTTGAAAAAAAAAAAATACTGAAGTTCATATTTTTAAACGTATAATTTTGTGGGAAAATTGACTATGTTAAAATGACTTTTCTCATGCCCATAATAACAAAATATTTCCGAAAGAATGTATTCCTGTTAAAATGAAGAAAGAATATTTTCATCAAAATAACCATAAGAACGAATCGGTCCTGACACGTGCGGATCAGCTTTTCTGCGATTTTATCTGGAGAAATGTGGCGGATTTAAGAGTCAGCAGTGTCAGGGCCCCCCTAAAATATTGCTCTCAGGGCCCGCAGACACACCCTAGTCGCACTAAAGTGCGACATTGCGTCGCTTTGTGACGCTAAAGGGCCTCACCTTAAACCTTAAATTGCTGCGGGTCAATCTCGACCCTGCTCCTTTCTCCCACCCCCGCCGTATATTGCATATGATCTTGACCGTTATTCCGGTCTTTCAAAAAGCTCTTTGTGCGATGTTCCTATCTTTGTGAATTTCTTATTGTAAATTCCGGTAAACAATGAGCCACTAAATTATCTTGGACATATTATTATTATTATTATCATCCCGTTTGACAAGATATACTTGCAGCTCTTTAGATTCCTCACATTGTTATAGAATCTTTCATTTTGTGATTAAAAATATTATTTTATTTCTCCATTATTTGGAGATGATTTCTCACGGTTAAAGTACTTAGCTTGTTTGTAATATATTGTAACAGAGATGAAGGGAATTCCACCAAATGCTAAATGTAGAAAATAGGTCAAGTTATTTAGGCTTTGAGATCATACTAGATTGCGTCAGGTAAGATTATGTAATTCCCATGATGTCATTAATGATGATGTTGTAATACCTATTTTTTGCATTTGGAAATATGGCCATTAGTTAAAGACAGTATTAGTGATCCACCCAAGAGTTAAAATATTTGAAATTTGCAGGAATAGCTTAAAAGTGAAGGATAGTCTGTAGAATTGTTGTAAGTTATTTTTTTCCAACTGAAAAATTGATAGAAAACCAGGAAAACAGGAATATTCAAATATATGAATCCCCATTCAATTACGTGTTGTAGTAAGAGTCCGTATGGACACTTAAGACTGAAATATCCGATGTTGTCCTATTAGGCTGCTTTTGGTCCTATCAATTGTAGGGTATGTTAGGATACCTAAACTTAGACATGCAAAATCTCATTTTTGATGATTTTTCAAATTTTTGCCAGTAATCAGGGGTTGGTACATTTTGTGACCCCATTTGTCTGCTCCCAGTTGAATTCAGCAGCCTTGACGGAATAAAGTACAGTATCACGTGCACTTTATTCCCTCAAGGCTGCTGAATTCAACTGGGAGCAGACAAAGTGGGTGCAGAAAATGTACCAACCCAGTAATCAGTACCTATAGAGTAGTTTTGATCTGCAGAAATGGTAGATCTGTGCAGTACATAGTACCAGGATTTATCATATTTTAGATACCACGTTAGCGAAACGCTGTAATTAGTCGTCTGCTGTCGTCGTTGAAGCCAAAAGTGCTGGGGATAAAAATAGGATTCCAAATTGTGGTCCTAAAAGTAGACATTTGCGACAGATAGAAATCGAACTGATAGTTTTTTACATATCCCGGACTGATATACTGTGGAATATTAGTGTCGTCGGTCGGCAACACCGTCGTATTGAACTGCTGGACAAAGTTATCTTAGGCTTCAAACATAGGCTAAACATGTTTTGTCCATATTTTCTAAGCAATTCATTTCAGTACAGTATTTAGAAGATTTCTATGGATTATATGAGATTTATATAACTTAGCATGCTTTCATTTTGGAGTCTTGTGTTTTGGACATTCCAAATTCTTGAACCAATCAATTTGACAAAAATTATAATAAATCAGTGTTGTTATATAAAATTCAGATCATTTGTGCACAAGGCTTATTGTTTGTGTTTAAGGGTAGGCCTATTTCTGACCTTGACGTTCACGAGACATGGTGACAAGCATGCACTTGCAATGCCTCCAGATTCTAGCAGGTGGCCAAAATTGCAGTACAATACAATTGGGACGTGTTAAGGTGTTTTCTTGCTGAGGTACTGTGGTGAATTCAGCTCGTTGTGTAAGTGCAAGAAGGTCATAAGTGCAATAGTTGCCAAGTGATACATCTGTGTACTGCCAGGTATTAGGATGACACTGAATTTACCTTTTGTTTGAGTCAGCGCGGCTCTTGAAATGGTTCTGTGTCGCCTGAATCATTTCAAGAGCCACTGACCAAAGACTTGGCCTAATAGTATGTATGATGGGAATTTATAACAAATGGCAGCTATTGCACTTACGACCTCTTTGCATTCATACGACGAGCCATTCTTGTCATCTCGTAGTGCAGTGGAATTGGCGTTTGAGCAAACTGCAAAAGGACGCAGCGTCAAGGCAAACGAGATGACACGTTGTACTGCATCACAACAGGGCGTGCAGCCTCCGAAGGTAAAGTTACCACTGGTGTCTTGCTTTTAAAGACTAAGGGTTGAATAGTGCGAGAATACTCGGTGCGTGTTAAGAAAATAAGGAAAACTTCGAAAAGCTCATCAAGCGTGGAAAAGTTAAAAAAACTAGTCAATTTACAAAAACTTCATACATGTAAATATATCGTTCTGATGCTTTCCACTAGGAAATTGATGGACACCTCTCGGACTCAATACCTATAAATTAAATCTATCACTCTTCTACCAACCTGGATTGTTAGCGCCGTGGTAGTAATACGGAGGTTGCCGGTGTGAAAGTAATTATAGTCCGCCGGGAGCCACAGTCGTGGCTCCATAGACGACAACGGAATAAAGCGTCAAACTAATGTTGGGTGAAGAGTAAACTGAATCGAGTGCCCTATCCATTACCGTTGTAGCCGAACTATGAGCACGGCGGACTATAATTACTTCTACACCGGTTTGATTCTGGCCAAGCGCACATTTTTTCAACACTTGTGTGTGCTGGTCATCTCCAGGGAAAGATTAAAAAAATCAACTTCAGTCACATGCACAAGGGATCTATTTGGTTGCATTGCAGAAAGTGGACTGCACTTTATAGACCTTTATCACTTGTCCTGTAAGTCAACTTAGATGAACACTGAAGGCACAGGAACATTCCTCCACCAAGAGAAACCTTCAAAAAGGTTGATGTGTATACGATAAATGTTGTGTTCTCCTTCAGAACACTACCCCCATTAATATTGGTGGCATTGCTAAATATTGTATTGGGAGGAGCATGCTCATGTGAAGATTATTTCAATTGTGCTACCCGTAACAACTTTATCAATATTTAACCGAATAGGGAAATTTTCTTCAAATGCGATTTGAAGAAGTTCCTCCGAGTTGAATTGTTCTCTAAGGACGTCAGTGTAAAGTACACAAAGGAATTAAAACGCATTTACCCTGATGGCGCACAAACAGAGTAGTTAATGAAGATACCGTGTACATAACAAGTATTCTCATCCAATTCTCTTTGTTCTTCCAAGCACAAAAAACAAAACAAAAACAAAATCACATTTTGGATGCAACTGACTTTAAGTCAACTGCCATAATTATCTCACCTCACAAGTAGCAATATATTTGTCTCACTCGCAAAGTTTAATAAGTGGACTTTCAATTTACAATATTGGTACTATATAGTTTCGATATGAAATATTAATTGTTTTGGCCGTTTCGATTTTTTAAACGACGGACGTATACAAACATATTCTGTTGCTACATCGCACCCAGAATTCTGTAACTTAGTCTTTAGCACAAATTAATAACGCGTATTCAACATGAACACTTAATTTGAAATACATAAAAACTTTTATGTATTCGTTTTATCGAGGATCGTCATTTCGAAGGTTCGTTATCCGAATACATAAAGACTCAAGGGATTGTAGCTTAATCGAGCGATTAAGACTTAAGTGAGGTATACACTGATGGACTTAGATTATTTTCTTTGAACACAAAGGTTTTATTCTCGAAGGAAGCTAACTTTAGACCTGGTGTCGTGAAATACAGCGTCCTACGATGAGGTCATATCTGTGGTTGCTGTTATCCGAAGTTCGTTAGGTTCGTTATTCGAAGGTCGTTATCCAAATGTCCGTTACATCCGAAACGGAGGGGGAAGTTCTTATAGGCCCTACCACGTATGCGTTATTCCGAAGGTTCGTTAATCCGAACATTTGTTTATTTATTCCGAAGGTTATACTGAAGGTTCGTTTATCCGAAGGTGGGTTATTCCATGAAGGTTCGTTTATCCGAAGTTCCGTTGATCCGATAATGAAATAAGTTTCGTTGATCCGGAAAATGGAAAAACTAACGAATCTTATTTAATTTTCGGATAACCGAACCTTATTTCTTTTTTGGATAAACGGACTTCGGATTATATTTTAAAGCAAACTTCGGATTGATTAAACCTTCAAAACTCAAACAAATTACATAACAAAACAAAAAAACTAAAAAATTAAAAAAAAAACAATCCTTTGGATAAAAGTGTAGACCCCGTATCTACTGTCTTCTCCATTGTTACTGTATAAGCACCATTTAATTCAGTGCTATACGCTGTAGCCTCGACTTACAACGTCACATGTTATTGTTATTTCGTATCTGTTAATCATGACAGCTGGGACACTCTCTGGGAACTCTTTAAAGATTAGCAGCGATTTGCTACCAAAACATTGAAAAAAAATCATCAAAATTCATTATTTTTAATTTGTTACTGGCACAGATATTGCGAACAAACCTTAAGTGGTGGCTGAAATCCGTGTATTAAGACAAGGCAGTACTTTTTTTGATTCTGTTGTAATTTCTATACGTGCTATCAAAATTTAGAATCGAGATCAAAAAAGCCTTTTCCCGGTGAAATCACCGATTTTCAGCGTGATTAGTGTGCACCGTGATCAGTACGTTTGACCTCAAACACAAACATTACTGATTTTTGTTTATTCTGTTACTGATTTAAACACAAATCTAAGCTGTTTAGTGTTTAGATTTTGAAGAGACGTCTCGCTGTATGCCTATTTTGCGGGGAGGACGGTATGATAAAATTTCCTCAACTATTCATATTTTCCACTATTTGGTGGTAGGTTTCTACATTAAAGCAGTCTATATAGAATTGGACACCACTTTATAGTTAAAAAATTCATTTCCACATTTTTTTATTACTCTCGGCATTATCGGCTTGCTAATCCCTTTTAAGCCAGGGTGTGCCCTCATCAATGGAACCTTTTCGTTTAACACTATTCTGAAATTGCTTAGGTGAGGAATTTTCCTCAATGCTTACATACGACTAACACTGTTACGTTGAAAGAAAGAATGACTAACACTGGTATAAAACCGCGATTTTTCTAAATTAAGGACTCGATACCTTTGAACCATTAAGACTACACGCCAAGGCAACTAGGTTATACTCAGATTGGTTTAGAAATACCCAAATGGTGTTATAAGTGAGCCAAGATTATAGAATATCACCCGGGGGAGGGGAAGTTGACCTTTGTCTTCGAAATCCTCAAAAAACAGATAACAAACAGACATATGGAAGTGCACCGAAAAGTGGCAATATAAAAAAGTCATTTTATAATTATATAATTACATAACAAATCGGCACTTTGGCCTTCAGCAGCTCCTTGGCCTCGTATCATAACGAAAACAATACCGAAGTTTATCGGCCCAATAATTATATGAGCCTATGTATGGCGATATATCGATTAATATTTAATGATTAATGTTATATTTCTCTATAACGTCCATTTCTGAAAATGACTACAAACCTGACGACCACCGCAAAAAGTGGAGTAGAGTATTTTTCTTGGTGAGATCTGGGCAATTGCCCCCAAAAACAAGCAGGGGGTCCGCTCCGGTTTTTGCTCCATTTTTTAGTGAAAGTGGCAAAAATTGCATTAATGGACGTTAGGGATATATATAGTTTTAAGCAATGGTTTGACCCTCCATTGAATGAGCCTATGCTTGGTATAATAGAGTTGAACTTGAAGATCCTCAAAGCAGATAAACAAAAACATTTGAAATGTGGCATTGAAAAGTCCACACTGCAAAAAGTGCGAGGTGTTCAATTGCGATAGATTTTATAGAACCCGTGCTGCAGATCAAGTTTTAGGTGTCTGCAGGTGTTCTCACATCTGCAGAACCCATCCAGAACGCCTGAAACATGTTCTGCAGTGTTAAAATCTATACAGTATTTTGAACACTTGTTATTTGAACACATTTGAACACGTTTGGAACGCATTTGGAGCACCTCAGGATGCGTCAAGTCTCTGCACTCATGCATGCAGTATTATACAGCCGGTCTCAAAAAATGGTACAATCAGACAAAAATGGTAAATATGAAATTTCAAATAATCATTCTTACTTGGCATAAGAACAAAGACCAGGCTTTCCAATGGGTTTGTGTCATGTTATTTGCTTTTGTCAATCCAGAGATCTGTCCATTTAATGCGAATACACCAAATCATTTTGTGCACTTTTATGCATGGGCAGAGTTGCTTCGCCCATTTATGCCAATGCTGCATCTTAAACTCAAAACAACGATTGCTACTTTGACCATAGAAACAAAACACCTATTAAAGTAAACAAAAGAACACTAGTTTTATGACCCCGTTTTAATAGTCAACATAATACGTTTCAATGATAATATCTTCTTTCATAAATATAACAATACAAATATTTATTGCACGTCAATGAAATGGAACTTTGAATTTATTTCAAATTGGTATCTGGTTTAACATCATCCAGAAGGAATGTAATTGCAACCAAAATAAACAATCCAAATCCAAAGAAATGTTTAATAATTCGCACTATCTTTGTGTCATTTACTAATTGTTGAAAGTCAATCAAAATTTGAATTTGGAAGCAAAGTCAAAATTTTGGTAGAATTTACGTTTCATGATACTTCAAGACCATAAAAACTCCTCCTCCAGGTTGCTGTACGCCACTACGCCGGCTTACGCTCATGGTTTCTTCTAATAAAGAAACAGTTATGTCGAATGTTTTTCACTTTATCTTAAAGCCAGAACTTACTATCATAAACTTCCACCTTAAGTAACTTGTAGAGTTCTTTATGAAGTCATCCCTTTCTTAAAGATTTCATATCTGCTCAAGTGTGATAACTTAATTTACAAATTCATTCACCGTTTTCGATCAACCAGGGTCAACAGACCCGATTTTTGTGTTCCACAGTAACTGGAGTTATCTCTCATTGAAACAGCAAATGATATGACACAAAAAATCCTGGAAAGCGTGTAGTTTTCACTTAATGTGATGTTACAATACGACTTAGTTATGTTGGAATATGAATTGAAAAAAAATCGGTTTTTGATTGTACCATTTTTTTTTGAGACAGGCCTGTAATAACAATCGGACACTTTGGTGCCTTCAGCAGCTCCTTGGCCTGATATCATCCGGAAACAATAGCGATTTATCGGCCCAATAATTATGTAACCCTACGCATGGAGACATATCGATTACGTATTGATTGTATAATATAGGGTTTACGCAATGATTGAACCCTCCATTGAATGATCTTATACGTACTATAGGTTTGACCTTTAATTTGTCTTCGGATATCCTTAAAGGAAAGATAAGGCAGAGACAATTCACGTATTATCAATATGCATTGAAATCCAAATACGATTTATTGTGTGAAAGAAAGGTATTAATGTATAGACGCATGATGATGCCTTTAATTCCGTGAAGAATTTATATTGAATTAAAATCCCAACATCGCCACCAATCCCTCACTAGTCTAGTGATTAAGAATGTTTCATAATCTCTACTAGTCACAGGTTCGAACCCCACTCTGCTGAATTTTTAGAAATTTATTTGTTTTGAATTTACCTGACCAAGACAGGTAAATAACTGCATGTGTGCATTTCGGCGGGATTTACACCCATTGTAGCGCCGTTATAAGCTACTAATATGCCCTACTGTCTGTCCAATTAACTTAGATGTCAGGTTTTTTTTATTAATTATTTCCAAAAATATAAGTTTCGAAAAAAAAATCATGAAAGAAAACAAGATCGTTGGGTTCCAACGTTCCGCTTTCTTTCTGATCTCTTTATTCATTCTTCACTGATTTGTATGGCAAATACAACAAACCAGGTCCAAGTTGATATGACTTTGACTCTGAAATTGATGGCAAACCATTGACGAATATGATAAGGAGCGCTTCAAAGCAATGTTACGAACAATTATGATTCGTGGACCTCGTTCTAATTTCAGGTGTTTGCGCCTGCATTAGTGCATGAGAATATAAATGCATCGTTGAAATACTGATACTTTAAATAGCTCTAGAGGTCTTATCTATTGGTTACGAACAAAGGAATTAAACGCTTTCCTGTAATGCCGTCTATTCAAGTTAATGTTGTATGGAACTTTGGATATCATGTCGTTTGTATTGTAAAAAAGTCAGGGGAAATAACAATGGTTCGGATTTGTTCCTGTTGAACAAAGTTCGGCATTATTTATTTCATACCAGACGCCCGGACAAAATTGATTGATGCTCCCATCTCCTCCCAAAGACATTTTTACTACCAACAAGTAGAGTCATGGAAACCTATACAAAACGTATTACAAATGGACCAAACCTTATTCAGTCATTTTCAAAACGAGGGCGAAATGCCCAGATTTCAATAGATTTGGCCTCTCCTTGCGTCATGTAAAAAAATGTTTTAGCCCACAAGATTTCACAAAACAACTGTCTTTTTAAGTTATTGCGGAAAGTGGGTAAGTTTTAGTCAATAAATAAAAAACCAGACGTACCCTAAGTAATTGACACAGACAGTAGCAACCAACTTTTACTAAAATTTGCCTTATCAGGACTGTCATTAACAATATTTGACATTTACGTTTACGAATGGTCCTAACTCAGTCATTCAAGTCAGAAAATGACGTATGGGTTCGGTTCCGGCGGACATTATACTTCTATCATTATAACCTGGCTTATTAGTGACAAAATGCTAACTGAAGTTACAAATTACATTAACACGCGTAACAAAGCAAAGCCTTTGAAATCTCAACAATATGCGACTTACCAATGCCTACAATAGTAAAGGGATCTCCCGCATGATACTTTTCGGAATTCATTATTAAGCTGACTAGATTCCCGCTATAACCAAATATAATCTGCAAACAAAACAAAAATTGCGGACAAAGTAAGAAAAAAAAATTGTGAAGAAAGTTATATCAATTTCAATGTTTTCTAGCATAATATGCCCAAACAAAGGGTGGTCAAACAAACCAAACGAGCGGAATTGGTCAATCTATTATACTCTTGGGTAAATCACTGCCATGCTGACCGTGGCATCACTGCATTAATTGACATTCAGTGGTTATTACGTAATAAAAATAAATACTTCTGGGGGAGCAACCTCTTGTAATGTTTAAATCGCGTATCGGTTTCACTAAAGACGCCCTTTTTTAACATGTTGCTGCTGTCGCAAAAAAGGGGGAGAGAGATAAGTTTGACAAATTTTCACCCAAGATCAATTCGCTTGGAAAATTTGTCACCCATTTTTAAACCCCTATGTATGGACAATTCGGCTTTCGCTCACTCAAAGAACCCTATTTTTGACCCTCTCTGTCTCTGAAGGAACCTTGCTTTGAAAGCGCCAGCCTCAAATAAATGAAGAGGCAGTTAGTAGGTTTCTCATGCAGTGCGGAGTCTTTGCATATTTTTCTGGTTTACCCGGGTTGTTATACTTATAATTTTTCAAACGGGCCAGCTTTTCTTCAAAGAAACGGGAAAACGACCATTAAAAAGAGTTTAAAATTGTTTAATCGGAGAAAAATAGAGCACACGTAAGTTTGTAATTCATATCTTTGATTTTTCTAAAGGCGACGGCCAATTGTTATTGCTAATCAGCAGCTAAACTTTAAAAAATCTTTTGGTGATATTAAATTGTTGGAAACATCGGCAACTGCTAATATGTCCCCTATTTCCTGTCACAATTTTGTACCGTTTTAGACTATGGGCGTGCGGACCAAATAACCACTGTATAACAATTCTGTAGTCCCCATCGAGGGCTAAGGGAAAAACAAGTGTAAATTCATTAATAAATTATTACAATAACATAACTGTCTGTTCCCGCACATAAACTGGCACATTTTCTAAAATAAATAAAATGTCACCTCAATTTCTTGTCCCAATATCAGAGACCAATGGATATGTATAGATTTAGCAAACCATGAGCTAAAAGAGATATTCCAATGGGCCGGTTGCCCCGGTATGTGGGGCCGTGTTGTAGCCGTTTCCACCCCACGATCGGTTGAGTTGACAATACCCTTCACTCTCCACAAATACATATTTTACTAGAATTCTTGAAACGAACTTAGCGTATGCTATAAAAAAAAATCTAAATTAAACTTACCATGCGTAGTTTTTGTAGATGTCCGGCATGATGATCAAATACCCACGGACGCAGAATAGCTAAGAATGTCGTCTGTCATTTTCACTGGTGGGTGTCTTTTTATACCCACGTAATATTCAGAGATATAAGTATGCAAATGCGATTGGATCTCGATTCCGGGTCTCGATAAGACTGTCATTGTTTTCTGTATGGCAATTTCGCCCGCAAATTCGATGTTTTTTTTTTAAATAAAGCAAAACCTTTTGAATTCACATAGTAAATAAACTTTTGTTTTTGTTTTCGAGAATGCCGAAGAAAAAAAAAACATTATATTCAATAAGCTAATTCCACAAATGTAATTTCAAAATTTCATCTTCCTATGTTTACCCAATATTCCAGCGATGAAATCTACAATGTTTGGTCTATCATGTATAATTGTAGTATTCAAGTGGTAGACAATTTGACAGATAGGACCTGCACCTTGCATACTCACCTTGCTACACGAGTCCAAACATGTTGAAAAGTTGTCATATTGTACGTTTAGTCATAAGGATTCAAACTGTAAGTTTGTACATGTACAATGTTAAAAAAATGTCCGTAGTAAATTTACGGAAAACAACAAATTTATGGCAGCAGTATTTCCAGTCATTTTTAGGGGTAAATTTACAGAAATTTCGGTCAATTAACGGACTTTGCCAGTAATTTACAGAAATTCTCTCATATTATGGAAAAAAATATGTATTTTAAAAAGAATTTTTCACGTAATTTAAAAAGTACGGAACCAAAAAAAAAAGCCGAAATATTGCTGCCAGAAATTTTTGTGAAATAATTTCCGTAAATTACCATTTTAGTATTTTAGGTTTTTTATTTTTATTGTTTTCTAAACAGATTTTTCCGAAATTTCCGGAAAAATCTGTTTTCCTAATTTACGGAAATTTTTAAACAGTGTTAACATACATGACTTGTTTTGGTATTACAGTGTAAAAAGGCTAAAATGGTAAAAAAGGCCAATTTCCTTTATACCGGGTCAAAATCAGAAGTTGCTCCAATTCTGGAGTAAAATAGGAAAAAGTCATCTTGCACATTATAGTTTAACGTGTTAAAATAAGGAAATAGTTTTAGCATCTGCAAGCATGGTTATCATGAGTTAATGTGACAAAAACATGTCCAATTGATTGATCTTCTTTATATACCTTTATCTCGTCGTAAGTTAGCATTTAACATAACCAAAAGAGGAGTCCTCTTTCTCAGGCATGAGAGCATCTTACAATGTTGACCTATTACAAATAGAGATAGACCTTTTTTACACTATTTAGTCATTTTCCGATCTAATTCCAAAACTCATGGTTGTAAAGTTAGTACAAACTAAATTGTTAGAATTTATAAATAGCCAGACAAAATGGACCAATTTTCAACATGTTTGGAGAAGTTAAAAGGTTTGACCCCAGTGTAACCTTAAAGTGATTTATTGGTATGAATACCGGCACATATATATGAAATATCCCTAAATAAAATGTAACAGATGGTTTTAGTCCATTGGAGTATTTCTTGCGAAAAAAATCCAGATTTATTCCGACATGTACACAACTGTACACCAATAACATGGGTAAAGCTTTACCATGTTTATTCCCCGTGTATATTACAAAACGCCGCATACAAACCGAAACAGAGCCAGCGAAAAATATATCACTTGACTTCAGCAAGTTTGCCCAAGCCTCATCCTTGTGACTGTTGTCAAAGGACTGGTTTTAAAGAGTCGTGGGATGGTTAACTCAGAGAGGTTCGCCAGAACCAAGTGGTTGGTCCTTATAGTGATAGATACCCGGTCGTTAATGTTTCCATAGAGTAATACAGTACAAGGCTCCTGTAAACAACGACTACATCATGTGAACTCGTTGGCACACAAAGGAGCGAAGTTCGCTTAGAATTTTTATTGCAAAAACTACCTTTTTAAAAACCCAGTGATTGAGAAATATGTAAAGAGGGGTGTTTTAGATTCATTTTGTGATTAGCAAAGGTTTAGTTGGCATACAACACTAACATCATGAAAACGTGGACACATTTTAAAAGGGGGGTCGCGTAATATTTATAGATCTATCGCAGTCGCACTCAACCACTGATCTCTATACAATGGATGGGCTATAAACAGTAATTGTATATTAGATGAATCAAGCCCCCAGGCAGACATATTGGTCTACCGAACACCAATAGGCATTCCAGAGACAACCTGGTTTAGAGGGTCGTCGAGTGCCAAATTGTGTAACACGTATGTCAATACGGACTAAAATCGCAATCTCATCATAGTGCATAGTTCACACTCCATAGAAAAAAAACGTTTTACACCAAAATGGCAATCGCAGTTGGTGTAACTGAAGTGGTATCCCGGGTTATGCAAGTTTAGATACATGCCATCCATACGCGCAAAATACCAATGAGCTCACTGAAATGGCTTGATTCGATAGTTGTAATGTAGCTTATCCACATTTCATGGGAACAATTTTGGAGAAGGAAAGGAGCGCGATGCCAACACAAAGGAAGGGGGACAGAGGGGGTTGGAATGGGAAAAAATATGGCCCGTCAGTGCTCTCAATTACGAACCCAAGTTTCCAATTCCATTGTTATAGACCAATTAAAAGCAATGTTTGTAAACATGTTAGGGATTGTTTATGCTTGAAATAAGTCGGCCTGACTGTACCACACTGGGCAATTGTAAATGTTAGAGTTATAATACTATGGGCCATAACGTTGCAGGAATGGAGGATTCGAAGGCACAAAAGAAGAGGACGTAGTAGGATGTTAAATGTCATAGACATGATAGAGATCAGTGTTCGAAACCCACTATTACTTTCAATGTACCGAGTAGTGCTTCTTTGTATGATGAAGAGTTTCTATAATTTATTTTAAAAACTATATTTTTAAGAATCCCCAGGCTCATTTTATAAAATTAGGCACAAATGTTATGGCCATGGTTTATACAATTTATTTTATAGTTGTAAAGGAAAACGTTAAATTAAAGCTGTGTGTTTAATTTCAGTATTAAATTAAAAGTGTAAACACGATACCTTCATACAGGCACCGACCATTCTTTCAATTGGTGTGAATGTGCCCTTGAAAGGACGAAACATGGCTTGTGGCCCACAACGATAGGCGTAAATAAATACCGGCGGCTTGTTAAATCATCTACTGCTTCGCAAGTTAAGCATGAAAATGTTTTTTCTTCGCAATGAAAACTCCAATGGACCATGAAAACCATATGGTACGTCATATTAGGGATATTTCATTATATATATGTGCCGATAGAGTATACAATAAATCCCTTTAAAAATTGGCCCTATTGAAAAGTGGTACCACAATAAAATATGAGACCACCAACAAAGGGAGGTTGAAACGCATTCAAAACAGTCGTCCGTGCTGGGCGCTGAATTTTGAATATTGCACGGAATAATAATTATCAGTTTGGGTGCTTGTATACACCACATAATTGTCAATTAGATACAAACAATCCGCCAAAATATCAGTTGTTGGATGTTGGGCGCTTTTGGGTGGTTAAATTGTGCCCTACCCATGGCCACACAACGAATCAAATGACACATCAGTCTCGTGATTTAAATAAACCGCATCAATGAATAAATATTTTCACCTATAAGCGCGCATTGCTGAATTATGAAAAATAGAGTATCTGAGCACAATGATCCAGGTTTATGTATATGTATTATTACACCTGGCACCCTCTAACACATACAGTAATTTGTATCACTACCGATTAGTTGATATGCACAGCGGCACCAACAGATGTGGAAGAAGCGATGGCAGCCATTGCTTTCTACTGTTGGTACTCAGGTTTTCTTTGGTCGGCAAAACATGCGAGACGGTGAATTTCTTAAAGAGGACGTGAACCGTTTTTGCATCTCATCTATTAGAGAACCTCTTGCCACCGACAACTACACTTGCACTGATATTATAAGAGATCACATACCAACCACCCAAGGTGTCAAACCTTAATGTGACAGGAGGAATTTTTTTTAGGATACGAATTTCTCTCAAATGCCAGAATCGATTGTTTGTAGACACCCCTTACCAAGAACGTTCCGAAGGGTTATTGAGGACAAAACAAGTACAAAAGAAAGACGAAAACCTTGTTTTGAACTTGATGACTATAGTAATTGTCCCATAGACACTGTGCTTTGACTTCTGTCGTGCACGACGACAAGTCTAAATATCATATTATTGTACATAAAGACGGCCGTCCGTCGTATTCGGCGTATCACTTCAGGTGTGATCTAATACAATGACAAAAGCATTCCAAATATGCAAAAAACGCGGGTTCCAAAAAAATGGGTGCCGCTTCTGTATGGAAACTCCTCATGTCCCTTTAATAAGAACACTCCTTAAAAAACTGAACTTATGCTATTTGCTTGCTTTTTAAAATATACGGTTATGTGCTTGAGTTGACTGTTTCGGGCAGACTAAACTGAATATTACGGTGACAGCAGAACATGATGAGACCATGTGTTGTATACTTTATGGACAGGGTTATGAATATAAAATGAGCTTCATTTGGCATATTTTGAAGAAAACGCAATAATCTGCTCCACAGACTTAACCGATTACTCAATGAATGAACTTCAATTTGGTACGATGATAGAAACAAAATGAGGTCATGTACGTTACTTGTTTGGGGGGTTAAAAAATATTAATGAGGCTCATTTGCATATTTGTGAAAAAAAAAACATTAATCTACGCTACAGACTACAACCAATTCTCAAACACTTTTAACATGGATGGTGATTACATCGGCGAGTCATGTGCTGTTTACTTTGGACAGGTTAGAATATTAATGAGCTCGTTTGCATATTTTGAAGAAAGAAGAACGAAAAAGAACATTCAATAATCCACCTCTCAGACTAAAGTTCACTTGAATCTTCTAAACGTGGCACGGTGATAGAACATTGAAAAAGATCAGTACTGTATACTTTTTGGACAGGTTATGAATAATTAATAGCTAAGTTGCATATTTTCAATTAAAAGTGAATGTTATTAACACCACAGTTGTGGGGCCATCAATTACGCACCGTGTAATTCTTGTTAGATAGGGGTTGATGTGCGGGTTGGGATATGACATGTTTTCTCTGCTGTACCAGATTTCAAAACTTTTTGGGTTTTGAACCCATTTATTTTTTCAATGACGCCTCGAAATCTGATGGGGTGGGTTATGGGGGTTATTTGCTGTCTTTGAGTGTGCAATCAACATTGACTTAACAATTTAACATATTCCCTCCCTCCCTTCATCTTTCCATTTCCTATACACCTTTCACCCGGGTTTCACCCCCTTCGTTCTCTTTCTCCATTCCCCACTTTCTGGTTGATTAAATTGACTTCCCAAGTCAGACCCTATGGGTACAATGTGCCCCCGATCCTTTCCTGCATGTTACGATTCTAAAAAAAATACAGCAGTAACTTGCTAGATCCCCCCCTGGCAAGATGGGCAGTCTGGAACCTGACCTCAGATGACCTTTAACATTGGTCCATGACCTTTTGCCATCCACATATGAAGAAACTCATATTACACCTTACCCCCAAATCTGTGGATAAATCAGACCTTCAACGTTTTTCGAAGACCAGAAAAACGAAAACCTAACCACACACAACAATACCACACACTCACGAAAACCGAACAAATGGAACACACACACGCACCAACTTCAAACTTGGTATGGTACAATCAGAAAAAAAAATAGTTAATATGAATGTCAATAGTCATTCTTGGATGTCATTAATATAAAGAACAAAGACCAGCTTTCCAATGGTGTTTGTTTCACTCTTATTTGCTTTTGTCAATCCAAGATATAGTCAGTTTACTGCGATGCACCAAAATCGATTTTGTGCCACTTTTATGCATGGCAATAGTTGTTTCGCGCAGTTACTCTATTCTGTCCTTGAAGCTCACAAAAGATTGCACTTACAACAGAAACAAACCGATTTAAGTAAACAAAGGCAGTCTAGTTATAATCGACACATTTTTTATCGTCAACATAATCAGTCCATGATAAATATTTTCTTTTCATAAATAATCAACAATGCAACCTATTTATGAATAGAGCTTGAATTTATTACATAAATTGGATCTGTTAAAATCATGGCCAGAAGGAATGTAATACAACCACAATAAACACTCCAACGCAAAGAATGGTTAAAAAATATTGCAACTATCTTTGTGCATTTACTAACTGTTGAAGTCAAGAACCAATTTGAATTGGAAGCAAAGTATCTCAAGGTGTTGGTAGGAATTTGCGTTTCATGATTACTTCAAGACCATAAAAAAACTCTCTCCTCCAGTGCTGTTCGCTCATGGGTCTCCTCTAAACAAACGACATAGTATGTCGAATGTTATCACTTTATCTTAAAGCCAGAACTACTGATCATAACTTCCACCATTAAGTAAAGTTTCGTATCTTTAGAGGTTCATTATGAATATTTATCCCTTTTTTTAAAGGCTTTCATATTGCTGTAAAATGTGAATAACTTAATGTTAAACTAATTCTTTCACCGTTTTCACTCAACTAGAAAAGTGGGCACAAACTCGATTTGGGTTCGCAGTAAACTGCCGTTATCTCTCGATGGAAACAAGCTAATGAGATAAACAAAAAAAAATCCCGAAAAGCCTGGTTTTTCTCTTTAATGTGATGTACAAAAACAACGTACTTATATGAGACTATAATATTGAAAAAAATCAGTTTTTGATTGTACCATTTTTTTGAGCACCGGCTGTATCTTATGCACGCTCTCGCAAAATCCCTTCTGCTTTCAAGCCAGGGTGGAAAAAAGCAAAGATACTTGTCTTTCTTTGTTCGCAGTGGGGCGGGGGGGGGGGGGGGGGTGGGGGGGGGGGGGCAAAAGAGAAATCGGCGGGGGGGGCAAAAGTATCAAAATTTGGAGATTTGCCCCAAATCGCCCGAATTTTGCCACAAATCCCTCATTTTTCTTTGGACCAGGGGGAACTGGGGGGGGGGGAGAAGAAAACAAATGGGGGGGGAAAGCAATGTACTTGTCTTTCCTTTGTACGCAGGGCGGTTGCCAGACATGTTTTTTCTGGGGGGAGGGAGTGAAATTGGGGCGAGTTGGCCGGGGGGGGGGCAAAAGAGGAAAAGTACGGGGGGGCGATCAGAAAGTAAGTACCAAATATTTTTAACCAATTTTGGTCCAAAATGGTGATTTTTGGCCCCAAATCGTCGGAATTTTGCCAAAAATCCCTCATTTTTCTTAACAGCCTCGCCTTGACCAGGGGGGAAAAACTAGGGGGGGGGGAAGGAAACCAAATTGGGGGAAAAAGGCAAGTACTTGTCTTTTTGTATGCAGTGGCGTGACGACCTGTTTTTTCTGGGGGGGGGTTGTGCAATTGGGGGGGGGCAAAAGAGAAAGTTCTGGGGGAAAAAGTATCAATATTTGGAGATTTTAAAACCAATTTTGGTCCAAAATTGGTGATTTTTGGCCCCAAATCGCCGAATTTTGCAAAAAATCCCTCATTTTTCTGTATGGACCTTAAGCCCAAAATCAAATCACACAAACACAAAACAATTGTCCTTTCAACCTTAAATACTACCATCAGACTGAATTTTTCCACTACAGAGTACATAAATGGGTGTCTGAGCTGGGTGTAAATCATAAAATATCTGGTGAAAGTTAGGTTTCAAACAGGAAATATCGGTGAAGTGAGTGTTTCAACACGGTAAATCATGTGTGTAGCGTCTGACAAAGATACAGGAGCCATTGGATTTTTGTCAATTCACAAAAAAATCACTAAACATTGACTTTTTATAAAAACGTTTAAGTTACCATTTTTATTGCTTTCCATTTTCAAATAGATAAATAAAAAAAATTTTATTACCTTTATTTTGAACAATGTGTTTTCATAAAATTAAGAAATCTGTCATGCTAGGGTAATTAAGACACAGATTGGGCATGCTGTTACCATACCCATGTACAAACTCTCCAAGGACAGAATCACAATTACTTTGAAAGGCTGTGTTGCAGAGGTTACTGCAAATTTGGGACTCATTCGGGTGAATCCTGATATGTCTTTTCCATACGGCCCGGCAAAACCACCTTCTTCAGAACATTTTCCCATCCATTTTTTTACAAATCTTTTGTTAAACAAGCTATATTCTATGTTTTTTTGGCTCCTGAACTGAATCAGGCAAGCTTTTTCACTCAAGATAATTTTTTTAGTTGGTTCCTGGAGTTAAGCTTCTGTACATGAAGTCTATGGGGCTTTCAGATAATTTAGAAAAAACAAAAAAAAAACAAAAGTATAATCTTCACCTGGATTTTGCTAGAAACTCACTATAGGTGCTTTTTAGTTTTAGGCAAAATAATGTCAAAGAAAAAAATAGCAATTATTTCAATGGCCGAAAATACATTTTTTCCAAAAACTATCTTCGTGGGGTCAGTTGAAGCCTTCTCGCGGCGGCCCCTGGAATGTCACACACTGTTGTGGCTAACTAAGTCCAAACAAACCTAAGTCCAAACATCTGTTTTAAACACCACAGTGAATATCTTGAAGACCCACACTCAATTCTAGGCGGCTGAACTACTCACAGAGGAACTTTGCTTATGGCAAGCACCAAAGTCTGTATTCCTGCAGCTGACCGTTGAGGGTCTCACCCATGCTAAGCGTGCATCATCCTACAGCTCCAGGGGAACGGCGTGAATATCATCCTCCTCCAAGAAGAAGAAACTCACTGCGAATTTGAAGAGAAGCTGCAATTGAAGGTTTTGACCTTATCTGCTTCATCCGCACAACAAGCATGGGATCGACTTA